>APFE030992234.1:2182-50143 GCA_000404065.3 Pinus taeda | reverse complement strand
TCCGAATAAATATTTGGGTTTGATAATTGATGGTATGGACCAGAAGAAAACACTTTTACCACATTTTGTTCGCACACCCAAAGATTTATAGGAGGAAAATTTTATTCAATATCACTTGGTCGATTGTATGGTATTCAATGGGAAAATGTTGCCAAAGGTTTACTTCACAACTCCAAATATTCATAATGATGCAAATCTGACCATAACTATAATTCATGATGTGCTTTCTCATTGGTCTAGTAATCTTCCTGAAGTTTTGTATCTACAATTGGACAACACTTGCCGTGAAAATGAAGTGTAGGTTGTTTTTGGATATCTAAACATGCTTGTTGAATTGAGAATTTTTCAGAAGGTAAAGGTTGGTTTCCTTCTTGTTGGGCACACTCATTACCATATTGATCATATGTTCAGTCATTTTTCAGTCACATCGAGGAGGAAGGAAGTTGAGAGCTTGCCATCATTAATTGAATGTATTAAGAAATCATACATGTCAAAGCCTACTTTTGATGTGTTGGAAGAAAATGTTGACATGCGAAGGTTTATTATGGGATCATATGGTGAGGGGAAATGCATTGAACAACTTAATGACATTAGCTTCCAACATCAATTTCGTATCAAAAAAATTGATGGGAAAACACTAATATGGGGCAAGAAGTATTCAACTACTGCAGAATGGGAACCGTCATCAGGTTTGCAATTTTTGAAGTTCATTCCAGATCATCCAATATTTGCATCAAAATATTGTTATTACAATCAGTTGGTGAAGTTCATAATACACGCAGACAAAATAGATATATAAATTATTCTGATTACCTAGAAGAAATAAAAAATGTATTAGATAAACATATGAGTACTTTGACATTGTTGATTCAGTTTGGTGGGAGTCATTTTTCAATAATCAAAGTGATGTCATTTCAACAAAAACAAATAAAGATATACCTTTGCAAAATCCATTTATTTGGCCACAAAATGTATCGAATGCACATGAGGAAATGAACATTGTTGAACAACAACAATCTCAAGGTATTATTAATTCTTCACAGGCAGAGGAAAGAGAGATGTATATTGGTTCCTTAAGATCTCGTGCACAACGTGAAGCCATGGAAGACCTTTACAGGGGTTCAGTACAGGATATTAAGGAGGGTTGCATGATCTCAATGCTAGCAGATGGAGATCCCAATGGCTATCCATTTTGGGTTGCTAAAGTTATAAAGGTCTTTACAGAAAATGAGGATGTTACAAGTGTTGAAGTACATTGGTATGCCACAAATAACACCCATTCAATTGTGTGTATACCAGAGAGGTAGTTGAAAAAAAATGGCAGAAAGAGAAAATAAAGGTACGATATAAATCGTTTCCGCACAGACTCTTTTAAAATTGGAGATGTTTTAATTTACTTGTTTATACTTCAATTTAACAAAGAGAGGAACTCTTCCTTCAAGACGATAGAGATTTTGAAAAGGTTGTTACCAGAAGACCAGTGTTTAGATTGGGAGTCTGTGAAACCAGTCGTTTTCTAAAAGATTTGAACCTGAAATGGTGGGCTGCATGTGGACTCATGATGGGCACTATTGTGGAAGAGAAGATATGGAACATCTTCGTCAGCATCCAGTCACTCATCTGAAGATGTGAATTTTGATGGTGTGCAAGAAAATATGAGTGATTTTGAATAATTGTTTAAGACAATTTATCTAACTGATGTATGCATCATATCTTGAATAAAAAAATTTATTTCAAAATGGTGTTAAATGAGAAGTTATGAGTCATTTTTATGTTGTTGGATCATTTTACTAGCATTTTTTTAAAATTTTGAAGATTGACCCTAAAAAAAATCATCGTTCCAGTATAATCAATTTTTCGTTTTCAAGCTGTATTTTGCACGAAAATTTCATTTTCACTGCCATTTTTAAAACATGTTCAAAATTTTCCCTAAAAAAGAAACCCATCGTTCCAGTATACACACTTTCCATTTTTCGCATTGTTTTTGATGTTTTTTGGCGTTTTTTGGCCAGAGTTCCTGTTTTGAGTTTATAGTTCCCGTTTCAAAGTTTACATTGTTTCTATGAGCATCCTAGGTTCTTTGGAATCAGTTAACCTTAAGAATCAAATGAAAGGCGTAACATTAAAAATATACAGTTCTAAGACAACAAATCAAAACTATGGCGTTAACAAACTCTTAGCTCAATTTAATCCCGATGACATATTTGGCCCAATACAGGGGCAAATAACAAAAGGAACAATTATGCAATTAAAAGCATTAAGCTAACTAATGGAAACGATGTGTCGGAGTACACATTACCCGGAGACAACCCAGAGCTATGGCTTAAAGGCCTCTTGTAGTAAATCTGGTGGTCAAATGGATAGGGCCTCGAACCAGATTCTCTAAAGTAGGAAGGGAGCAAACCCAATGCTCCGGAGGGACACTTTATCGATTCCCCCGTTCCAAACAAGCAACACATTAATAAAGTAGATGGAACATGCTTATGAAAACAAACCTTTCCATAAGCTAAATTACCTGTAAATGATGGCATATCCATCGTTGTCCTTGAGTAGGATTTCATCGTCAAGAGGAGGAAACTATTCCGATAACACAGTAATAAGAATACGATGGTCATACTGTTCTTCATGGCAATGAAAGGGTAAAAGCTGCAAATCCATTTCCCAACCGGAGAAATTCTGGAAACAAGGACTAAAATTCCCTTGCTATTCACTTGGGTCGAACCCCAGATAGAGGAAACCTCTAGAAGATGAAAAATGGCACTATGTACCCTGCGCGATGGAAGAAAGTTACCAAGAAGGCTACAGTTCCAATGCCCATCGTCCAATGAGGATGCGTAGCGGAGAACCGTGGATCAAATCCCCATCTTGAGGACTATGGAACACAACTATTGTGCACGAGATGCTTCCAGAACCTTGGTCCCGCCAATACTAAGGGGTGGGTTAATTAAATAATGTTGGCGTATGTTTAATAAACCACTAGGTATGATATATATAAACTTGTAACAATAACATAGGTAATCAAAGTGACTTATATAATGAATAGGTTAATCAACTTTATACCATGCGCCAAGTCTTGTAAGGTCAATGGTAAACTATTGTAAAAGTTAAATTATCTAGGTCATATAAACAATAAATTATTTTGTAAATTGATTAATGCTGGATTTTGAATTTTTTATTTATTTATATGACGTATTTAATAAGAGGACACATGACATCTTCTATTATAATCGATTGGAGTTGTCTTCAATGTGATTTTTTGGACTTTCTAGTGTTGGAATCTGGCGGAAAATTTTGAGGTGAAATCTTGATTTGTGTTATTTAAACTAGTTTTTTCACTGTATATATGGATTCAACACCCTGAAAAACCCCTAGGGCACTTCGATTGTGTAAGGGTTAGTCATCAAGCTTGTGATTTCAATAAATTTATGCCGCATTTTAGAGGAATTAAACTGGAAAAACCCACCAGAAAAGCTTCAAAAAAGTGTCACTAACGACAAATCGTATTCGATTTGGATTATATTTTTAACTATTTAAATATTTTCTTAATTGAGGCTTTCGTGATCCATAATGAATTAAGAAAAGTCTTTCGATAGAAATCACATAAGAGAAATTTTTCGCCGAGGCGTTTGGAACCAACAAGTGTGGTTCATCATTAGGACGAGATGAAGAGACAAACCATGGCAAAGGCTTAAATAGAGAGCAATGTAAAGACCATAATTTCAAGTAACGACTATATTTGAACAATAATATTTAAATTATGATATTAATTTATAAATACATTAAAAACAAATATTATTAAGTAACGACTAGTTTTTGAAAATAATATTTTATATTATTTATTAAATCAAATAGAAATAAAATAAAATAATTAATGTAAAATAAAAAGAAAATATACACGTCAAAAGAAAATATATGTATATATTATATATATAATCAAAGAAAAGTAATCAATAAATAAAATAGAGTGAACAATAAAATATGGGGTCGAGGCCCATTAAATAAATAACAAAAATACTAAAAGGAGTTAGGAACGAATAGGATGATAAAATACTTAAGAAAACATGAAGGATCAAGAATAGTTGATGTGAGAATTAATTTTGAATAAGCATCACGAAGGATAAATTTTTTGAAAGTGTAAATATCTTTTTTTGGGGTATATTATTTAGTTGTCCGGTCCTTGTATGTGGTGTCTTTTTAACACATTTTCAATTTGGTTATGACAACATTCAAGGTATAGCATTTTCAAGGCACTCCCTCTTGCTAATCCAGTGTCAATGAGAAGTTGTTTGTTCACCCTGATTGCGTAGGGTTGTTCACTATGTTCATGGTTGACGACGCCCTTCGAATGTTTCACTTTCACTCTCATTCCATTTACTACAATACCAAACCACCACCTCTCCATCATTGTAGTACTCGGGTTCGACTTCTGGTCACACCAATTGCATTTGTTTACACCATCTGTTTCACCCTACTTTGGTCACCTCATCCAAGTCGGTTTAAAACAATTGTTCTTATGTCCCCTCGACTGCGTCAACCTAGTCGCTGGGGTGGTGCGACAGGGGCATCCACCTCTTGTGGTCAACGTCTATTCATATGACACTCATTGGCTTACCACTTTGATTCTGTGCCCCCTAAAGTGAGGAATGAGATCCTTCACTTGGAAGACAAGGAATTTGGAGATCGAACATATTATTCTGACTCTGAAATAAGTGGCAGCACCTTCATATGGATTTTGGATCCTGGAAAATTCAGAAACCGGAGGTATGTTACCTTGAAGCTGATTGTTGCCGAGATTCAAGTCTTGCAAGCGAGTGCAGCTGGAGAGGTTGTTTGGTATTGTACTGCTCAAGTGATTGAGGTTGAGATACAGGCTATCAATGCCAATCCATTCTATTTGTACTATAAGTTTGGGTGGAATGAATTTAACTGATTAGTGTCAATTCCACTACACTCCACTTTCCCATCAGTATATTCTTAGTCTTACAAAAGAATACCATTGGAAAAACCATAAATTGCTAAAAACTACTATGATAAATTAATTATTTTATAAACAATTTTTATTTTGACTATTAATTTAATTTAATTTTTATTTTTATATAATTTGACGAAGTTAAAATGTTTTACTTAACAAAACAAGACATTATGATATCTCTTTTTTATATATTTTATGAAGAAACCCATTTAAAATTTAAAAAAAAATAATAATATAGTTGAATAAAAATTAAAATTGTGTATTAAATAATTTTAATATATTAGACTGTGTTTTTATTTTCAATTACATTGAACCTCAAACAGAATCAACCCAGTTTAATATGGTGATGGAGACTATGCAATACTTATATATGAATAATTATGGACACAACACATACAAGTGCACATGCAGAGTTAACTTCATCTCAGGGATCCGCAAGTTTTCTTCAGTGACTCAAAATGAGTTACGTGTCCACCATCCGTAGAAGGTGTGAGAAAGAAAAAAGATTGGAAGTTTCCTTTGAACTTGAATGTATGGTGCATGAGGAAATTGTATATTTATATATATATATATATATCACATAAATTGTTTAATGTTTTATAGAATTTTGATTATCAAATTTCAATGAAAAAATTTAAAAGAGGAGGTGGTTAATTTTAAAATTTATATTATTTTTTAGTTAAGGATAATGATTCCATTGCCAAAAAAAATGGTTAAATAAAAAATAATTTAGAATCTAAAAATGATAGAATATCGTTTACCACTTCATTAAATACACAGATTTCATTGATGATGATAATTTGTTTACCTAAATATAATTCTAAAATCCACACACCGTTGTCATACTACGTGGTCTCATTTGCCATTTTTCTATGTTCTTATTCTACTCACCATTAATTTAAATTTATGTGATGACGATATCTATTAAAATATTTTAAAGAGTAGCCATGTCATCACATTGGAGTTTCCTTGTCATTACATGGGCAAAGGTTTTCAAAGTCATTATATTCTACAGAGTAGCGTTTTCTCTTCTGATAAATTATTTTAATGTTGAGGTTTTTTGAGTTTATAGATATTTTTAATCATAATTCATTTTAATGTCGAGACTTTTTGAGTTTATAGATTTTTTTTGCCTTTGCTTCACTAGGGATTATAGCATTTGTCTCGTGGTCAAAGTGTGTTGACTTTGCATTATTTTGTTGTGTTTTTGCAACTTTAACCAAAGTTTTAGGAAAATGATGAATATTTTTTCTCTCTTTTATAAATTCAAAAATATTTTTCTAATTTCTAGAAATATTATTTTTAATTTTCAATTGATTCAACAAGTTGTGATGGGACATAATTCCCCTAGTGGAAAACGATTTATTTTCAGTATTTGCCAGAGCCTAACAAATCATTTTAAAATAAAAAACAGAATAAATTTTTGAGTTGTCATTCTATCAGTGAGTTATCTGACACTAACATTTTAGACAGTGCTATGAGCAGGTCCTTTATGTAAGTGGGTGTGGTATTTCACCAATAATTGCATTGACACTAACACTCACATTGACACTATGACATGTATTGTGTTATGCAACCAACTCACAAAACAAAAGAAAAGATAGATCAACAACTTAAAAATTATCCTCTTCGAGGGAAACCTCCTTTACAATACATAAATGAACAATTCTTGGATGATACAAATGAGAAGAAATCCTTGGTATATATAGGAGTCTAAGGGTTCACAATATAATCAGAGCCTACATAAAATAGTGGGCTTCTATGGGGCATAACAATTCCATGGGGGATACCTGGGCACAATAATAACAATAGGGGGCTACACTAATAATAACAATAAGGAGGATACACTACTATTATAGGGACCTAACAAACCCCTCTTTTTAAAAAAATGTTGTCCTCAATGCTCGAGTAGTTCCATCTGCTTATGTATAAAATTTTCATCCTCTTATTGATCTAGGTGGCTCTAGACACACTCAGAATTCAGAAGTGACCCTGAAAAACTCAAAAATAAAACTCATCATATTGAAATAAAACTAGGACCAGATCATAGTGTTCGTTGTCTTGATTCCAACATTGTAAACGACAATCAAATCATAGTTCTTATGCTCAAGATATTCGTCGTCAAAGTTTGGGTCAAACTAGGCCAAGTAGTAGTCACTAACGAGGCAACAATTTGCCAAAGGGTCAGCATGTGGAATTTGGCGGTCGGAAAGGGAGAATTTGTTGCCTACTTAATTTGTTCGGTAAACCCCAAAAACTAGTAAAATTATTTTCGATCGTCGATTTATTATAAAACAAAAAAATATTAAAAAAATAGGGTTGGTTGACCAACGATCAAATCCAACCAACCGAGCCCACTGTATTATTAAAAAAAAAAATATTATGTATGGGCTGGTAGGCCGCCACCCCCGCCAACCCCCAAACCACATTATATCGTAATTATGTATCGATCGAATTAAATGTGGGCCAACGCCCCTGCCACATGGCACCATATAAAATGGGCCAATCGGGTTTGAACACGTGCAGGCCGAGAGGTTGACTCACCCATTGTGGCGACCAAACACATAAACCACATCCAATCATTAATCATTACGTGTTGGAGCTAAACGCCACCATAGTTAACCATATGCCACCAACCACATCCATTAATCGCCCAATGAAACCACGCCCCAAAAATTTGAATGCACTTGTTTGATTTGTTAAATAAATTAACCACATAACATATATGGGTCGGCACGGTTGGAATCCCCAACAATCCTGGTGCCAATTTTGGCCTCCACCAACTTGGCCCAACAACCTCATTATTATATCCACCTAGAAAATTTATATAAGCGCACGAGTTTGTCATTCGACCGACGGAGGAAGGAGTGTCGAACGAAGAAGGTGTTGTCCTCAATGCTCGAGTAGTTCCATATGATTATGTATAAAATTTTCATCCTTTTATTGATCTAGGTGGCTCTAGACACGCTCAAAATTCAGAAGTTGCCTTAAAAAACTCAAAAATAAAAGTCATCATATTGAAATTAAACTAGGACTAGATCGTAGTGTTCGTCGTCCTGCTTCCAACAGTGTGAATGACACTCAAATTCGAGTTTGTATGCTCAAGATATTCGTGGTCAAAGATTGAGTAAAACTAGGCCAAGTAGCAGTCACTAATGAGATAACAATTTGATAAAGGGTCAGCACATGGAACTTGGCAATCGAAAAGGGAGAATTTGTTGCCTACTTAATTTGTTCGGTAAACCTAAAAAAACGGTTGAATTATTTTTTATAGTTGATTTATTATAAAACAAAAAAAATATTAAAAATAACGTTGGTTGACCGACGGTCAAATCTGACCAACCAAGTCAACTGTATTATTAGAAAAAATATAATATGTATGGATTGGTACGTTGTCACCCCTGCCAACCCCCAAACCACATTATATTGTAAATATGTATCGACCGAATTAAATATGGGCCAATGACCCTACCACATGGCACGATATAAAATGGGTCAGTGGGGTTTGAACCCGCGCCGACCGGGAGAATAACTCGCCCAATGTAATGACCAAACACATAAACCACATCCAATTGTTAACCGTTATCTGCTCCAGCTACACGCCACCACAGTTAACCATATGCCACCAACCACATCCATTAACTGCCCAATGAAACCGTGCCCCAAAAATTTAAACGCGCCCATTTGATTTGTTAAATAAATTAACCACATAACATATATGGGTCAACACAGTTGGAACCCCCAACAATCCTGGTGCCAATTTTTGCCTCCACCAACTTGGCCCAACAACCTCATTGTTATATCCACCTGGAAAATTTATATAAGCGCTAGAGTTTGTCATTCGACCAATGGAGGAAGGAGCGTCGAACGAAGAAGGCTGAGTATAGAAGAACCACGACTGGTGGAACCTAGCTTAGGAAGGGAACATTTTTCAAGGAAGGAATATTCTACTAGGGAATATTCCAAGGAATATTCTTATGCAAAATCTTGGAGGAATCTAAAAGATTCCCTAGAGGGAAATTTTTCACAGTGACATAATCATGTTAACTTTATACTCAAAAGAACCAAAATTTCGTAAGTAACGTGATGGTGTGGTACATTTCCACATCTAAGTAGCGAAATTTCAAGCGCTCAGCAGTGAGAAATCTTGGAAGAATCTTAAAGAATCTAATAGATTCCCTTTGAGGTTGGTTTTTGACAGAGTGATGTCGAATTTATAGTCATTTTCACAGAATTTCGCAGGGAGTGCAATGGTGTTCTCAGAATTTTCATCTGAACAACGAATTTTTCATCCATTTCTAGGAAGGAATCTTCGAGGGAATATTCGAGATTCCTAAGAGTCCAAATCTTGATGTTGTTAGAAAGGGACCAAGTTTATAGTCGTTTGACACGATTTCACACCACAAATTCAGTTGTGTAGTACATTTCGTCAACAGAGCTTTTCACTTTCTGGACATCCCCAAAGTGGAAGTATATGATGCAGTTATACCATGTTTCTCTTTTGATTTGCTGAGATGATGATTTTTTGGTCAAGATCCTTATTATCATTATGTTGAAGGATACTTGTATGCTATGTCATGTGAGAATTTATTAGTTTTTCATGCTAAAGGAGAGCCCATATGAGTGAGAACTTCCTATAGGGAGAACGTCTTGTGGAGAGACATGCCACTCTAGTTGAGGGAATTTGTCCTTGTAATGATAAAGAATATACCATGTACATCATCATCATCTTCCAACATTTAATGAAGTAGTCTCCCCACTCTTGACACCAGGCTCAGAGACGTAACCCACACTGATTGAACTTCGTTATCATTGTCTTTGTGTGCTTTGATTTGATGACTATCATTATGTTTCCTCTTCCTTAAACATGCACATGTGGTTGTTTTATACTCTTTCATATGAAATTCTGCTAACATCACATAAGTAAAAGATCTTGGTTAATTTTGGTAGCTAAAGAGATCCAGATTCGCTGTTGTGTGTTGTACGCTGGCCTGACATGCATTGAAATATCATAATGAACTCCTGCTCTCACTCAGAGTTATTCCTACTCTGCCTTCTATCCACTAAATGCATACAGTTCTTTGATGTACGTTGTACATTGCTGCCAAAATTCTTTTGAACCATACGTTGGTCCGTTGAACTGTTTTGTAATAGTGAACCCAACGTGAATGCTGGGCGCTCCCTCCATACGTTGCAATCAGCTACCAGGAATCAAAGAGAGTTTTCAGCTATCCATGCTATATGCGACCAGCTAATATAATTATGTAGTTCAAGGACGGGATTGATCCATCATGTCAAATTGACCTTGGTTGATGGAAGTTCTCTTAATTTGAGTTCTATGGCTGTTTACTCTTGAGAGCCGTAAGAAATTTTGTTTATTTGTAGAGCTGTTTGGCTATGCATTAATTTATGTGAAGGCTGTGGAAATGAATGTGACGAGTGCGATGTGTTTTTTGCAAAGGGTTGACGAATAAAATGTAGTTGTTTCATATATATTATATATACGTTGCTCCCTCCATATAAACGATGTTTCATATATGCTCCTAGTATTTTTTAACGCTGGCCTAATATGGAAAAGGCGCCTGAGTCTGCTACGTGAATGATGCTGGTATATACATTGAAGTTTTTCACATAATGTTGGCATATACTTTGAAGTTTTTGGTATATACATTGAAGATTTTTTGGCATGTAAAATGTGTTAAAAGCCATGCATTGAATGTACTTTGAACGTTGTTAAGTGTACTCTTAACACTATTTAACACATGGAATTGTATTGAGCCCTTTTTTGGTACGTTGACTGCAAGGTATTTCATAAGTATTTGAGACATGCGTTGAGATTAAATTGGCGAAGACCAAATTCCGATAGCTCTGTTGCCTTTTCCATGTAAAACAATTCAAGAACATTGCAGAAAAATTGATGAGGAAGAGATTTGAAATTTTTTGAGAATGCATAGCTGATCTTTGGAAAATGTTTTATATTTTCATTAAAGACAAAGATAGTACAAAGCCCTATCTGGAGAGAATGCCCTTTTGAATTGTAATTTTTAAAAAATTACCACCATAAGTACAATTTTACTGTATATTGGCAGAAGTTTTTTTCTATCAGTAGAAGTAATTTTTACAGAATGCATTCAATCATATCCATGGTGGGAATAGTTCTCACTAGCAAGGAGAACTATCCTGAATGGTCCCGGATGATAAAACACACCCTCATTTTCAATGAGTTGTGGAAAGGGAGTGTGTGTCGGAGACGGAGACAATGAACCAGTACAACCTACCTTAGAAAAAGAGCTTTGTCATTTGGGAAAACAAGAACAACAAAGCTTATGCATTAATCGCAGCATCTGTAAATGAAAGAGGTGAGTCACCATATTTCGTCATTTTCACTGCCTTTGAAGCCTTACAAAAGCTGAAAGAACTATATGACTCACATTCTGCACTTGAAGTTGTTCAACTCATGATTAAACTCTTCACTCTTGAACTGCAAAATAATGATCCTCTTTCTCTTGCATCTGAAGCAAAGTCTATAATGCATGATATCAAATCTACTAAGGTTGAATTGGATATTCCTCTTATCGCTTTTCTCAAGGCACTTTATCCTACTTACTCCAATTGTCTTGAGTCATTGCAAGCAAATGGAAATCTCAAAGATATCACCCTTGACTCTCTTGTGAAAAATTTTGCTGAAAGAGAGAAAGCTTTTGGAAAGAAGACAACCCCTAAATCTTTTGAAGAGTTTGTGTGCCTTGGTCATAAAGAAAATCATCCTGCTCAAGATTCTTCAAGAGGAAGAGGTGGTCGAAGAGGAAGAGAAAGATATTTCAAAGGCAGGGGGGGCATACATTCTCAAGGAGAAAAGGCAGATTTGCACTGCATTCATTGCAAAAGAAATGGATCACATGATGCCTCTACATGCAAGCTACCATGGGACAAAATTGAGCAAAAAAGAAACCAATAGAAAGGTAAAACTGATGATACAGACAAAGGTAAAGCACCTGAATCCGCTCACTATGTTTTGGCACAATGGAGTAAATGAATATTTGTTTAATGCTTCACTTGCTTCTTGGAAAAATGATTGGTTGCTTGATTTAGGAGCAACCTGCTACATGACTCATAGAAAAGATTTTTTTGAAGAATTTACTGAAAATGTTGATGGAGCAGTTTACTTTGCAGACCAATCAAAAATCAAGCCATTAGGGCTTGGCACAATCAGGCTTAAACTGTCTGGTCTTCTAGACTTTCTTCTGCATCATGTTCTATATCTCCCACAGCTCAAGAGAAACTTGCTGTCCTTGGTCCACATCCGCCAGCAAGGTCAGTCCATTCATATGTTTGATGGCAAGCTTGAGGTAAGAAAAGCATCTGACCACTCACTTGTCATGAGGGGAATAGAAGAAGAAAGGCTTCTCAAGCTGCAACGAACCTCTGCTCATGCACAACATTTCTCATACAATTCTCATCATGAAGAAGGTACACTTCCATCAAGTTTATTATGGCATGCTAGATTTGGACATTTGAACTATGTCAGCTTCCACTTGTTGAGGAAAAATGGTGTTGCTGATTTTCCTACAATTCCTAGGAAACTTAAGCAACGTGATGTTTGCATTCTAGGAAAGCATAGCAAACAGTCTTTTCATGATTCACATACAAGAGCACATAGAAAACTTGAACTCATTCATTCAAATTTATGTGGTCCAAAGCCTGTTCCTTCTGCAAATGGAAATAAATATATGATGACATTTATTGATGACTACACTAGAATGTGTTGGGTTTATTTATTGAAGAACAAATCTAATGCTTTTCAACCATTCAAGAATTTTCATAAATGGATTGAAAATGATGCACAATCTCATATTGGGTCTATTCGCACTGATAATGGAAAAGAATACACATCAAATGAATTTGAAAACTATCTTCGCCAACATGGGATCAAACATCAAACAACTGTACCTTATAATCCCCAACAGAATGGTGTAGCTGAAAGAATGAATAGGACAATCTTAAATATGGTACGATCCATGCTCTTCTTCAAAAATGTAAAGATAATGTTTTGGGTTGATGATGTTCTATGTGCTGCATATATAAAGAATAGATGTCCATCTAATGCTATTAGAAACAAGACTCCATATGAAATGTGGTATGGACATGTTCCTTCGGTAAAGCATCTCTGGGTCTTTGGTTCCACCTGTTATGCCTTGATGAAGTAAATAAAAAGTTTGTTGTATCTAGAGATGTAATTTTTCTTGAATCATCCAAAACTGACAATGTTGTTGAGCGACAACTTGATCGCTTGAATAGATTCGGAAAAACGAAATCATTTCAAGAATTTGATAATCAGATTCCACATCTTGAAGGGGGGATTCCTATACTAGATCAACATGTGGAATCTTCTTCTGAAGAATATTCTCCCCCGTCTGAAACTCCAACAACGGATGATGCTTTAAGTGATGTAATTGATAGAATTTGGAGACTCAATCTTGATTCACTCACAACTCAATCAACAGAGAAGCCTGGACCATCTCAGAAAGGTCCCCCAAAGTGGTTGACAAAGACACTTGAAAGTGTTCATCCTGATGAAATTGGAAAACAGGAACCAGAAATTCAAACCGACAAAATGGAGGTGACGTAGATGACTCTAATTCACCTGTTGATATGGATGTTTCTTATGATTGTGAATTGAACTTGTCTACAGATTTTGAACCAACTTCCTTTAAGGAAGCTGCTTCTCATGATGAATGGAAAGAAGCGATGCAAAAGGAGTATGATGCCTCATAAAGAACGACACTTGGAAGCTGGTTGATCCTCCATTTGGAACCAAACCTATTAGCTGCAAGCGGGTCTACAAGAACAAGTACAAAGCTGATGGCTCACTTGACAAGCACAAAGCTAGGCTTGTGGCAAAAGGTTTTGCACAGAAGGAAGGGGTCGATTATGAGGAAACTTTTTGCTCCCAACAGCAAAAATGGGCCACCATCCGGACACTCTTTGCACTAGCAGCTCAGAACAGTTGGAAAGTCCATCAAATGGATGTAAAACTGCCTTCTTGAATGGAGATCTAAAAGAGAATGTTTTTATGTCCCAGCCTGAAGGAGTTGCTGTGAAAGGACATGAACATAAAGTATGCAAACTTGTGAAGTCCTTGTATGGCCTCAAACAAGCACCACGAGCCTGGTATGAAAAACTAACTGAGCATCTTCTGAAACCAATTTCAAACATTATGATCTTGATGATGCAACTTTATTTGTCAAGAAAGTTGGCAAAACAGTTGTATATCTTGTGGTATATGTAGATGATCTTTTGATGACAGGGAACAATGAAAGCTATATTGCATCCATAAAGAAAGAATTAGGAAAAAGTTTTGAAATGACTGATTTGGGCTATGTTCATTACTATCTTGGCGTTGAAGTAACCCAACATCCAAAATCCATATTTCTTTCTCAAAAGAAATACATTGGAGATTTGTTAAACAGATTTGGCATGACAGAGTGCAATCCTCTTTCTACTCCAATGGAACAAACTTAAAGCTCACATCTATTGAAGGAAAGGAATTTGAGGATGCAACAAAGTATAGACATCTTGTAGGAAGTCTCATCTACCTCACTACTACCAGACCAGACATTTCATTTGCTGTTGGAATCCTCTCCTGGTTTATGCAAAAGCCTTGTGAGGGACATCGGTCTGCTGCAAAAAGAGTTCTAAGGTACTTGAAGGGAACTCAAGACCTTGGAATCAAGTATACACAGGTGGACGACTTCAGCTTGATTGGATACTCTGATTCAGACTTCGATGGAGACAAAGAAACTGGAGTATCTTCTTCAGGATATGCTATGAGTCTTGGATCAGGAGCTGTCTCTTGGAGATCACGCAAACAATCAGTTCTGCAGATTCCACAACAGAAGCAGAATACATGGCAACAGTTGAAGCAACAAAAGAAATTGTGTGGCTCAGGAAAATTCTTGAAGATTTGCAGGTAAAACAAGTACAATCAACTCCACTCATGATTGGAAATACCTCTGCAATAAAGTTGGCCAAGAACCCAAAGTTCCATGGTCGAACGAAGCACATCAATACTAAATATCATCTGATTCGACATCATGTTGAGGCCAAAGCAATCCATCTCCGTCCCACTAATGAGCAAATTGCAGACATCTTCACCAAAGCACTTGGAAGAGAAAATCTTGAACGATTCAGAATGATGCTTGGACTCACCAACATCCCTTCAGATTAAGGGGGGTAATGTTGACACCTAATCCTCATGATTGGGTGAATATAATGTCAATAGATAAATAAGTAATATGAACAGTCATCGAGAGATGAAGTGAACAGTCTCTCCCTCATGTATATAATGAAGACCTACCTGAAGGAATAATATACGAATCAATTTTTGGTTGAGGAGTTACTGCTTGGTTTGACAAAACCATCTGGGCTAGGGGCCTTATTTTTTTGCATTCCTTTTACAAGCTCTTCGACCGCCTCCATAGTGACTGCATGCATCAGAGCTAAATTCTATTCTCTATATACAAGATGGGGGATGTTGCTTTTGATCCTTTGTATAGCTTCAAAGCGATCCTCCGGTGGTTCTGTGAGGAGGTATTTGAAATGATCCACCAATAGTTTCTCCATTTCCTCGTGTTGAACCCTGCGATTCACCTCTGCATATTTCAAGGAATAGATTCAATTGTGCTGCCTATGTTGAACCATGGCTTTGTGAAAGAAACTTATGTTTCATTCGCCTTCCCGCAGCCAATTAACCCTTAATTTTTGTTTCCAGAGTATTTCCTCGTGTTTTCTTCTCTCCTACAACTCATTGATTAACTGACCTTCTTCTTTCAATAGGTTATCTGATATTCCTTCTTGAATGATCTGTTGTTGTAGTTCCTCGATCCTCTTATTCAGCTGGTTTTGGTCTTTCATAATATGCCCAAATTCATCCTTGTTTCATTTCCTTATCTTATATTTTAGTTCCTTCAGCTTTAGTCGGAAGGTGTGCATACAATTCCTCCCTTGCTCTTCATTGTTCCTCCACCATTTTTCAATTTTTTTTAGCAGATCTAGGTCCCTTAACTAGAATGCCTCAAATTTGAATGGATGGTTCTTGGGCCTTGACTTAAAGTCAGTCTCCAATATTATCAGCCAATGGTCAGAGCCCATGCAAGAAGGATCGAGGCTTCCATGAATATATCCCTACTTATGATTTTCTCTGAAATTAGATATCTGTCTAAGCGTGAGGTGATCTGGTGGCTTCCCCCCTCCTATTGTTCCAAGTATACACTCCACTAATCGTTGGTAAGTCTACTAGGTGAAGCTCCGCTATGAGGTCCCCAAAGGCTTCCATATCAACTTTTGTTCGTTGCATCCCCCCTTCTTTTATGCTAGAGAGGTTATGATGTTAAAATCTCCTCCTACTACCCACAGATCTTCTGGGTACAAATTCCTCAGGTTTGTCAAATTATGGAGAAATGCCCCTTATTCCCCTGGGATGTGGGACCAGTAGACCCCTGTAAGCAAAACCCATTCCCTGGATCCAATATACTGGAATTTGCCTGAAAGTATTTTTGGTAGGCTAATCCATTCTTCAAAAATTATCTCTCCAGGATTCCAAAGGACAACAATACCTCCCGCACTTCCATTTGCATCCTGGGCGATTACTTCATACTAGGGTTTGAAATTTTTGAGGATTTCCTCCAGTTTTCTTTCACTAATCTTTGTCTTTTGTATTATCATAATACTTACTTATCTCTTTTTAATCTATCCTTAAGATACCTCTATTTGCCTCGGCTGTTGAGGCCTTGTATATTCTAGGATGTAATGATCATTTCAACGGTTTGTTGGGTTGATGAAATACCTCTAACAACAAAACTACCCTTCTAGAGTCTACACTTAACTCTCCAACCATCTAGATGGACTCATTCAAAGTTCTTCCACCGCACTTCTTTCCTCCTTTTCCTTGGGGTTCAGGATCTTGGCCTTGGCTAGCTTGGGAACCTAGATGCTCCAGTTGAACTATAATGGCTATACCCTGCTTAGCTTTGTATTGTTAAAAGGTTTCTTTGTATAATTTCTTTTGATCTTTTGGGATGAATCGTTCATCCATATGCCTCCATTCTTGTAGTAGATGTTTCATCACTTGTTCTTCCACACTGAGATATTCCTTCTCACTATCAATCTTCATATGGACTTGTTCTACCACTTGCATGGGGGTTTCTTTCCCCTGAGGTTCCGTTGTCGCCTTTCGCTTGGGCTTGTTCCCCTCTAAGGGAGATTTTTGGGCATTTTCTGATTCCATTGGATTGTTAGGGATTGCCTCTCCTTCCTCCTCCTCCTGCAGGATTTCATACCGGTTCTGGTTGCGTTGATCTTTTTCATTCTATGCAGGTCCGTGGTTCCCCAGATTCTTCTGATTTCTTTTTCGTTGTTGGACTTCCTGAAACCCTTTGCCATCTTCTTTTGCCTTCGCTTCCCCATCTATTTTAGCTAATGCATGGCCTTCGTTCTGGTTTACCGGGCATCCTTAGTACAAGTGCCCATATTCACGACAGCGCCGACATTTGAATGGTATGTGATCATAGTCTAGGGGTTGCTTCCATACCTCGTCATGGTATTCCAACACTATGAAATCAGGAAGTGGCTCTGTGATGTTCATGTAGATGCAAATTCTAACATAGGAGGTATGCCTTCCCTGTCTCGTGGAGTTTGAAACCTTGACAAAGGTTCCAATAGAGTTATCGATCCCCTTCAGGATCTCTGGGTCCCAGAAATCCATTGGTAAGGCAAATAACCAAACCCACACTGGGGAGGCTAGTAGTTTTTCTTGATTTGGGTTGTAGCATTCGTCCCAGTGTCTTATGAAAAGCCCTGTGTTGTTGAAAAAGTATGGCTCGTACTCAAAGACTCTCTCCTTGTCCTCCAGATTGGAAAATATCACTATAAAGAAGCCTTTTGCTCCCAGTTTGAGATCGATGTGGCCCTTCGACTGCCATCAGAGTTTGATCCATTTGATCAAGTCCTTCTCTATTGGCCAAGCTTCGATAAATTTATAGATGAGGGCATGAGCCTTCATGTACTTCATGTATTCCTCTAGCTTGTTGTTGGGGATGACGAATCTTGATTTCTTGGAAGCCTGTGGTAGGCATTGTCCTCATTTTCTTCTTAGCACTGGTCATGACAGAAAGTTAATTATGGTTTTCGAGATTGGGGTTGATCACCTCCTTGTAATACCTTAGCTTCATTTTTCCCTCTAACTCCTTGTTGTCCTGCAAATTATCCTTAAATTTGGAAGTAATAATATTTTTAATATTATCCTTATTCTTTAAGACAATCTCTTATTTTACCTCCGAATGGTCTAGCCAAGTTTGGGCATCCTTATGCCAGCCTCGATTAAGTTAGAGGTGGGGGTTTTGGCTTGAATTAGAAGAATTTTTAAGATACCTCTCGGCTTCCTTGTTGTATAGCTTCTTAGTTATGCATGAAATACCTATCATAACCATGCTTTCAATGGGGGAAAGGCTAACTTCAATCAAGAGGATAGGGTAGGGAGTTTTTCCTTTAATCTTAAGGTTGTAGGTTATAAATTATTTTTGGATAAGCTCAATCTTCCTCCACCATTCTCTAGATATATTGCAACCCAAACCTCACATCCATATGAAATAATAGGGGTGATGAGAGTCTCAAAGAGGAACTTTTTTTTACTCCATGCCCAAAGATCTGTCGACTTACAATTGTTTTCAAGCTTGTAATAAGCTTTCGAGGCTCCAATTATCCTTTTCTCAATGCTATAATTCAATTGAGCTAATGATGAATGTCGATTCTGAAATATTTGTATGAAAAAACTTTCTTCAAGTAGTTATTGTCATAAATGAATTATCATAGTTGATCTTTTTAGATCTAATTAGCATGAATTTTGATCTTGTCAGTATTAACAACCATACCCATTTTGGAGCGATAATCATGGAGGATTCTAAGTTGCTTGTTGAGATCATCATGTCTCTCTAGTTAAAGGAACGATATCGTCAGCATAAAGGAGAAGAGTAATGATCATACTAGTGAGCCTGGGGAAATCACATCATGTAGCTTCGAGGGGGATAAGATACATCCTTGCTTAACTCTTATATTGCATGTAATTTCTTTTGACCAACCCTTGGTGGTCCTGAGGTTGGTAATAACATTCTCGTATAGCCTAATCACAACAACCCTCAGCTCGGGAGGGACCATTATCTCTTCTAGCCTCTTTCACAACTTCTCCCAAGGAATGGTGCTGAAAGTCTTTTTAAAGTAAACAAAATAACATAAGAAACCAATCTTATTATTGTGACATTCCTCTACAATAATCCTCATAGTAACAATATGCTATATAGTTGAGTGATGTCTCTTAAATCCAGCTTGCCCTTTAGCTCTTTTACCATAGCTTTCAAGCCAAAAGCTAATCTTTTTTTCCAATATAGATCTAAAGGAAAATTAACCTACATAATATAAATGTAAATTAACAATTTACAAATCAATTAGTGTAAAAAGTTAGAAATAATTAATTCCTACTTGTCTATGGTTGTAATTGCAGTTGTCTATAATGGGATTTTTTGAAAGTCTTTCCGGTGGGTTTTTCCGGTCAAAATCCGGCAACAATTTATTGGAATCACAGGTTTGATAGCTAGTTTATGCACACTCAGAGCATCCCAGGGGTTTTTCAGGGTGCTGAATCCAAATATGCAGTTAAAAAACCATTTTAACTGCAACAAATCAAGATTTAACCTCAATTTCTTCCGCCGGATTCCGTCACCATAATCTCCAAAAAGTCGCATTATAGACAACTCCGTTGTAATTCTCCATCTGACGAGTTTGTTCCTACATAATAGGAATTTAGTTTCTCCTAGTTTAGTGTGTGGTTGAGAGAATCTCTCAACCACATCACTGTACGTCTAAGATAGAATTCCTATCTTGAGACTATTACTTGTATAAATATGTGTGTAAATTTCCTCATTAATAATATAAAATATATTGTTGTGTGCTATTTTATCTTAAAATACTAAGTAAATGATAAAAATCAATTTCCAATTTTCTAATCTATTTTAATTTTATTTTACATATCAAAATACAATTTTTTTCTTAAATTTTACATTAAAAAATATTTTCATCTTAAAAAATTATATTATCCATAATATTTTCATCTTCAAAAATTATATTATCCTTAGATAAATTCAAAATTAAAAGAGATATTGCCACATCAATACCATTTGATCACATAATAATATTTTAAATAGTTAAAAATATAATATTTTAAATGGTTAAAAATATATGAGAAATCGAATATGATAGAAGATATCCCTTCCACTTGACGTATTATGCTTTGAAATGTACAACGAAGCATGTGCCTCGGCCCTAAATACATTGAATCTCCACCCTAAACCTCCACGTACTTTCTTCTTAGATTGACGCACCTCGTTGGTCTTCATAAATGGAATTGTGTACGGTACCGTAAATCTTTTAAATGGGGAAGGGTGCAAAAATGATTCTTATGGGACAGGAGTTAGGTAAAATTCATTATAAATAAATATTTATTTTTTAAAAGTGAAGATAAATAGATTTGTTATATTTATTATTATGAGATTTTTTTACTATTTTATTATTTAAATATAATTAATTAGTTTAAGTGAAGTTTAGTTTTATATTTTATATTTAAGTATTATGTAAAATGGTTGAAAATAAAAACTACTTTTAAAAAAAATAAATTATTCCAAAAAAAAGACCTAAAGCTTTACACAATTCTAATAATAACATTCTAACACTATATAAGAACCCTACCTATACACAATATTTATCATAATAAAATATAATTTAATCTTCATTTCCTACCTCATGAATGTTACATCCTTAACAAATATCTCTTAAGTTTTGAGTTTCAATCTTCATTTCTTACCTCATTAATGCTACATCCTTATTAAGTATCTTTAAGTTTTGAGTTTCTACCATTCTGAATCATTACTTTATCTCCTTAAATTGAAATCTTACACACTCCACTACTCCATTACTTTATATATATATATCTATGTTTTTTCACTATTTAAAAAAATTGAATCTCAAAATCGAATTAAATTTTTCACGGAAGCAACTCCCGACACTTTTATTTAAAGATGGACAAGCTCGCTTCTCAATCACTTGATTTTTTAATACTAACTCTTATTGCATTTTGGTTTATGTGAGATGATAAAAAAAATATAGTCGACCTCAATGCCTTTTGTTTGGTTTCCCAGAATGATAGAAAAGCATGACCAATGTCAACAATTCCAGACCTCTGGATGGACTTTCTGAGTTCCCAAACTGATATGGGGTTGAAACTTGTTTTTTTATAATAAAATATAAAATACCCATTTTTAATAATAATTTTAGAGATTTATTTCAGGCCAAAAAAAGCTATATCTCATTTATATCAGTAATATAAACAACTACATTATATCAGTTCTTCTGGTTTTTGTAATGAAAAACATACAAGATATTTTACCCCAAGGCATAAGCCAGAATTAAAAAAACATAAATGTTCCACATATATGTGCCTAAAATAGGATCAGCATAATCCAAAAACTCCCATTGAACAGCATCTGAATCAAAACTCCTAACTGCACTAGGATTGAAGTTATGGCCAACACACAACCCATAGCAAATCGCAGACATAAAAAAGAAGCGAGACCTGGCATACTGCATCCAGCAACTACTGTATATTGTAAGCATTCATGAAGAGGTCTCATACTGCATCCAGCAACTGTGTATTGTAAGCATTCATGAAGAACCTGCGATCACTGGAACAACATGATTAGCGAATGGAAACCTTCATCTACCAGAAAGAAAAATCAGAGCTTTCTTGAAACAAAACCAGAGAAAAAAGAAGGAGCTAGAATCAAAACAAGGATTAGAAATCAAGAGGGAGAAAGTCCTCAATGGAGATAACGTTTCCCTCAAAAGAAACCTGCAAGAACCATAAGCCTGGAGCCACCCGGAGACCTTTTATTGCATAGTTGTTTTTGTTGAGATTTTTTGGAAAATTTTCTGGTAGGTTTTTTTGGTTTAATTTTTCTAAAATGGCGCAGGAATTTATTAAAATCACATACTTGATGGCTAACCCCTACACAATTGAGGTGCTTCAAGGGTTTTTCAGTTGCTGAATCCATACATACAAAAAAAAAAAAACTAGTTTAAATAACACAAATTAAGATTTCAACCCAAATTTTTCCACCAGATTCGTGCACCAGAAAGTCCAAAAAATCACACTAGAAACAACTCCATTCCCTTCTGCCTAAAACATTAAATCACACTAAAAACAACACTATTCCTTTCTGCATAAAACATATTAAATCACATTAAAAACAACTCCATTCCTTTTTACCTAAAACTTATTTTATTTCATTTTAGGTTTTATTTCATTTCATAAATCTGTTAAATAAAAACTAACTTAAAAAAATAAAAAGAAATAAAGCGTTAAAATTAATAAATCTTATTTAGGCCATAAATACGCGAGACAGTATATGACCACCACAAAATAGTGTACTTGCTTCAATCTAATGGTGAATATATACTGCCCAACACATTTTATGACTAGATAACAACATAGTAGATAAGGCTCGCCATTAAAGTCCTCGCCATATCTCTGCCTTGTTTCTTGAGGAGATAATGAATTGATTCTGATCGAGGTCTTCGCACCTCTGACAAACAAGGCGCCCCACCCTGTTGCGATGTGACTTTGAACACACCCTGGCGCGTCACGTCACGTCAGAATAATCCTGATTCGCGTTTTCTGTCAGATTAACGTGGAGATATTTCTGGCTGTTTTTTTTTACCACATTACATATTAGGGGGGATAGAATTGGCCTGGCAAATTTGTTGGTTAATTTGTCATAGTAAAAAATAGAGTTGTTTATAATGTGATTTTTTTGAGATTTTGGTGACGGAATCCGGCGAAGAAATTGAGGTTAAATCTTGATTTGTTACAGTTAAAATGGTTTTTTAACTGTATATTTGGATTCAGCACCCTGAAAAATTCTTGGGACGCTTTGATTGTGCAGAAACTAGTTATCAAACTTGAGATTCGAATAAATTACTGTCGGATTTTGACAAAAAAAAACCCAACGAAAAAGCTTCCAAAAAATCTCATTATAGACAACTGAAAAATTCCCCACTTTCAACCTTCTGCCTTAAAATGATTAAAAATTAAAGTCACAAAAATTTAAAATTCTTACCCTCCCTATGATGTTCTTCTCGGGGAGAATGCTTTCACAAAATCAATCCATATCAGCTTCTGTAATCAATCAATATCAACCTTAAATTTTATTAGTTAGATTAATGTCCACTTTATATAAAAAGTGTTTCTATATATATTTAATTGTTGCTTTTGGGTTGATTTTAGCAATTGAATTTCTATTGTGCATACTAGATAGTTATAAAAATTAATTTTTAAATATATGAATGATTTTATTTGGTAAAAAAAAATTGTAATTTTATGTAAATTTAGAACAAAATTAAAAAAATAAACACTCAGATCAATGGAAAATCTTTTAAATCAAATTAAATGAGTGCTGTAAATTGCACTAATGTAATTTTATAAAAAAAATTAGCAAATTTAGAACCAAATTAAAAATGGTTAATGGAAATAGTTGTATCTCGTAACAAAAATTTTAAAAAATTTAAAATATTGGAGTGTTTGAATTTTTCTTAAAGTGGAATTGGATTCAGTACCATCAAAAACTTGTAACTTATATAACACCCAAAATTATGAAATTTAACAACAAAAACTCAAATTCTCAAAAATTTCTGCTAAATTTTATTATAATCTTACTAAAATTTCTATTATTTTCAAAACTATTTTATTATTTTTTGAAAACATAACAAAAAAACCAAAACACATAAATGAATGTAGGAATCTTCTGTATCAAATTCATCAGTGATGCACCTGCGCCTCATCTTTCTTGAATTCATAAACGTGTGTGGAAGTTGAGAGTTTGGCATATAATTAAGTACATGGGAAACTGTAGAGGACCACATTCAGAAACTATAAAAAGCCAAACACGCAGTTCAAGATAGCAAGGCCATGAGCAGTCTTTACACAACTCTGTCATTGTCATTGTTCTTGTCCTTGTCCTCTCTAGCGTGAGAAACACGTATCTACCTGCTCATCCTCCCTATATTTACCTCACCTCCACCCCTACCCATCTCATTCATATCCCTACTGTATTGTATTGTATTGCATTTTGCTGTTAAATTGAGCCCCTCTCCATTGTTGGCCGACCGCCATCGCAGCTGCTGCGTTCGATGGGAAGATACACGCGCCTTCACGACAACAAGGTGCACAACCATCGTGTGGAGAAGAATCGTGCTCAACAATTAAGAAAGAGTGCGTCATGTGACACTGCAGATCTGGCGGAGGAGGAGGCGAAGTGCCGCCATATCGGAAGCAGCAGCGGGAGGCTGGGCGCCGCTGTGCAGAGAGCGATGGCGATGAGGGAGCGACAGTCGACTCCGGCGGGCGACGTAAAAGGTATAGGCGCCATGAGACACCTCTGCAATATCTCCCGCCTTCACCCACATGATATTCGTAATACTCTTTCTGCACCACCCCCAACGGAGTACTGGAACACCGCAGAAGAAGAAGCGAGGCAGAGGAATATTGTGTCGCCTCTGCCAGGGATTGGAAGAACTGAGTCCATGAGATATAGTCGCTTCTTCTGTTCTGCACCCATCGCAGATGAAGACCAGTACCGCAGCTTAAACAAAGCCCCGGATCTTGGGAATAGTATTACTGCTCCTTCTCTGCCACAAAGCCACCAAATATGCGATACCTGCAATGCGCTTCCTCTACCCCAGAGATCAGCAAATGCACCGCCCAAGAAGTTGGGAATTTTCAGGAAGCTGTTTCGACTTCATAAGAAACCCCCCTCTACCTGTGTCTCTGCATCGTAATTCAGGTAACCAAGATGTGTATATGGTGATGTCAATCAACCCAAATGAAGGTCGGGTTTACATGCGGAATGAATGAAAATGTAATGCTTATGTTTGTGCCCCAATAATAAATTTATCACAGAATGTATATTTGGTTGGAAGAACTATCTGCACTTCTCTTATTGCAAATTTTTATTCTAATTTTGGCAGAAAAATTAAACCATAGGCTACAATAACATTGGGTAATTTTGGTAAACAAATTATATTTACTGAACATCAAGGTCATTCTCCAAGTAACTTTTGTAGAATTTGAAGATAAGCTCTGGAACCGTTATGGTTATTATGTGTAGTCAAAATCGGAGTTGTTTAAGTAGGCCGAGGAATTGTTAGATTGTTAAAAGTCGTTGGAATTTGGGCAAAAAAATTACAATTTTTTTTCTAGAGGCAGTGTTTGAATCATGTTTTTGATGGTGGAAATGAATTCAGCACCATCAAAAAAGTCTCTGATGGTGAAAATGAATTCAGCACCATCAAAAACGCCTTAAAATACCAAATTTTTAAAATTTAACCACTATAATTTGAATTGGCCAAAGAAGGTGATAGCCCTGTAGAGAGCCCATGGTCGATTCTGTAAGTAAACGCAGCGGGTTTGAATTAGGATCGCTTCGTAGCGAGAAGGGGGACACCCTCTAAGCCCAAGTATTCCTCAATGACCGATAGCGTACAAGTACCGTGAGGGAAAGGTGAAAAGAACCCTAGGAAAGGGAGTGCAATAGAAAGAATCCGATGCGAACAATCAGTCGAAGGAATTTCTTTGCTTGACCCTCCGGGGGAAGGAGCGAAGCTGCGGGTAAGATAATTTACAAAAATATTTGCCAAATCTTCTTTGAATGTAACTAAAATTTCCATAACTTTTCCAAAAACTCCACAGCCTCATTACACTACGCGTTCAAAATATTGTATTTTTTCCTCGAATGGTTTTGACAGGCGTATTCAGCTAAACGACACGTCTCAAAGGTCGATCTACATGGATCAAATAATGAAAACATACGTTAATGATGAATTTATTAATACATAGTTGTTAATGATTAAATTAATAGGAGAATAAAGTAATTAAAAGGTAATTAGAAGTTGAACAATAAAATATATAATTTATCTCTGAATGTTCAAATGTCAAAAAAATAGTCAATAATAAATTTGTTATATTATAATTTAAGAAAAAATATATATATAATTTAAAAAAGATATTATTGGACTTGAACACAAATTAAGGTAATTACACCTTGTCTTGGCTACGTCAACGATGCACTCAATTTTAACATTTGTACAATAAAGAATTTTCAATTTTAACATTTTACGATAAAGAATACCCAAGTCTTTTAAAGGCTTTTAAGTATATAATACTATAGGCTCAAGAATACCCAAGTTTTTTAAAGGCTTTTAAGTATATAATACTATAGGCTCAAGGGTCTAAACCACCACTCTTGAACTAACAACTTACCTTAACTCATATCTAACAACCTTGATTCATACATAACAATCTCCATACGTTGACTCATACTTAACAACCTTGATTCAGAGATAACAATCCCCTTTTAAATATGAAGATCTAAACTTTAAAATCTATGTGCATTTTCAATGGTACCCATTTACATGTAACTTACAAATTTCTATCCGAAAAGTAAATTTTTGTTCTTTTGTTATTGTTGTCATGGCACATCTTCTACCATTCCCTCACTTCCACGCACCTTCTCATGTCCTTTGAATGCAAGCAATATCTCTATTTGGTTTCATATATATTGGCCATGCAGGTCCATTGCTCTCAACCCCTTGGCAACTTGACCAAACACTATAGTAATAGCAAATTTTCCCTTTATGCTTTTCATTTGGCTAATACCACTTGTTAATAATTAAATTAACTAGTGAACACTAAATATACTATCTTATGCCCCAAAAGTAATTAGCCAAATCTACCAACATCTTGGCATAGCAAATTAAACCTTTTGCTCAACTCTACCACCTTACAATAGAGAACGGCGAAATCTCTTAAAAACTACCAATATCCCAACCATCAATACCAAGTGCCAAAAACCATCATTAACTTAATAACCTTAACCCTTTTATCAAATCAAATTTACTTAACAAGAACAGGGTAATAACATATAACAAGAATTCATAATATTTACATAATTATAATTTAAATATATAATTCAAATAAATTAATAGAATATGTATTTGAAATCTTGGGCTCTATATTAATTTTAAAGTACGGTAAATAGGTGAACCACCTGACTAAGTCTAGGAAGACATACATGCTCTAGTCTCCCCTAGCCCCCCCTCTAGTTTTGATCTTGTGACCTCTTAGGAGGAAACACATGCTTTTAACCATTAGGTCCACTCAAGTGGTATAAATTCAACATATTAAGCTCACATGTAAAAATGTTTACAAACTTTCTTACATTACATCTACACGTCATCTTCACCATGGATCTGTCAAGCCCTGAAAGGGATCTAATCTCTCAAGGTTTAAACCTCTTTTTTGAGTGGAAAACTTGATGGAAGGTTTGCACCTCGAGAAATTTGATCCCTCCCGACACTTGATAGATCTGGGGTTAAGATGAATCTACTTTGGTTATGTGTGTGTGTGTATGTGTCTCATTCTTATTCCCTCTCTATCTCACCCCCCAAACATACACACTCTCTCTATCTTCTCCTTCTCTCGCTCTCTTCCCCTTCTCTTCTTCTCTCCCTCTTGGTCCCTGTTCTCCCTCAGTCTCTCTCCATCGCTCTCTTATCACTCCCTCTCTTTGTCCACCTTTCTCCCTCTATGTATTTTTCTTCTTTCCCTCTCTCTCCCCCTCCAACTACATCTATCTCTCCTCTCTCTCGAGTCCTATTTCTCTCTCTTTCTCTCCCACTTTCCTTTGACTCCGCGCCTGCATCCGCCCTTCTCTCTCTCTCTCCTACCCCCTACCCCCCCTCTCTCCTCCTTCCACATTTGTCACTATCTCCCTTCGTCTAACCCCTCCCCTGCCCCTCTTAAATTTGATCCCATTGTGTTATGTTTAAGAAAGTATCTAAATTATAAAAACTCAATTGATGTAAAATATTAAACCTATATTTTGGATCAATCATGTCAAACAAATACAATAATGAAAAACTTTAAAAAATCATGCACTAACTTTCCTCTATTATTGTTAGTCACTTTGTTTGCTCTCATAGCTTGGATCTTTAGTTAATATGGATCTATATTGGTTCTTAATAATACTATTTATATTATATACATTTCACAACTTTAAATATAAAACTATTCTCATTTTTAATTTATTAAAACTTTTGTTTGATTTCTATCAAAATATTTTTAGTAGTCCTCAAAGGATTTAGCTATATCTCAAAAGTAATTATAACATTTTTCCTTTTAGCTTATCTATAAAAAAATCTTATAAAACTAAATTAAAATAAAATATTTTTATTGTAAAATAAGTTATAGTTTTTGGGCATGTGGTATTGATAAGTCATGGTATTGTAACAAAGCCTATGTACATCATGGTTAATAATCTTGTCATATTTTTATAAAATATTTTAATTGTGAAATGAGTTATGATCTTTTTGGTATGTGGTATTGATAAGTCATGGTATTAGCCCATGGTATTGTAACAAAGCTTATTCACAAGTTCATAATATCAATGGCCAAGTGGGGGTGAATATCCATGGTTAAGAATCTTGTCATATTGTTAATAATATCCATGGTTAAGAATATTTTCATATTGTTATAAAATGTTTTGATTGTGAAATAAGCTATATATTTTTAGCATGTGATATTGATAAGTAATGGTATCGGGCCTATTGTATTGTAACCAAACCTAGTTTTTACAAGTTAATAATATCCACGCTAAAGTGAGGGTGAATATCCATGGTTAAGAATCTTGTCATATTATTATAAATATAACAAATTGAATTTTATTATTTTTATTGCTTTAACTTTTTATTATTAATTGAGCCAACATTTAAATGTTTGCACTCATCCATGATATCATTTAAACTTCTTCCTTTTAAGTAAGCTTATATTTAAAATTGTTTACATACTTACATTACACCTACATCTAGTCTATATTCATCTTAATTCCAAATCTACCAAACTCAAGAGAGATTAAATCCCTTTTCACTTTAAAATAGGTTTAAATCTCAAAATCTTTTATCCATCTCAATGCTTAATAAAACCAAAATTATGATAGATCTAGACTAATATATCTCATCTCATGTATAAATAATTTGAATACAACTCACCCTAATATAATATAATATAATGGATATATTAATATAATATAATATAATGGATATATTGTAATGTTTATATTTTGATTTCGATGAAAATAAACTAAAATAAATAAATTGTGAGAATTCAAATATTGCATTAAATATGAGCAAATGTTCTCCCTATGAAGAAGGGTTAAGGTCTTGCGTAAACTTTGCAAAATAAACGAGAACATGAGGTTGAACCCATCTTTCCAACGACTTTGAGTATGAAGTTCTAGGTTGAAGTAATACACCCGTTCAATCCCATAGTAAATGAGATTTTGGAAGACTATAGTGTTAATTAATAAGTAAAATGCTCAAATTCATTTTATTTTCATGTGAAAATATTTTAATATTGTGGAAAAATGCATAGAATCATAAAATTTATAGAATTTAAATATTATGATATCATTGAATTTTACATAGTTTGGAAAAGTGTAAATGTTAGGAGTAATCTTTTTCAACCCAGACTAGAACATTTCAACCCTTTGCACACTCACAAATTTAATTTGTGTTGAGTTCTAGAAGTTAAATGGGAGAACAAAATCTCTTGAGATATTTATAGTTAAACATTCAAATGGGAGAACAAAATTTCTTGTGATATTTCTACTTAAAGGTTCATTTTGTTATATTGATTTGATAAGTAGTTTTGAATTTGTTATGTATGACCATGTGATCTGATGATTTTACATGGATGTTAAATAAAAATGTATTGGTTTATTAATGTAAGTTTGATAGTTTTAAATGGATGGAAAATAGAAAAATTTATTTCATTTATCAATATAATTTAAGAAATTTTATGCAACTAGAATATATATAATTTTGAATATAAAATTATTTTTATTATTATCATTTCTTTGGTACTTTAATTGTTAATAATCACTTTAACATATTTACATTAAATATTATACTTGTTTTGAAGATGTATTTTTTTAATTAATATTTTTCATTTGATAATCTTATAATACCCTTGTGTATCATCAAAGTTTTCTCCTTGCTTCATTACTATTGCAATTCCTTTCTCTTCGCTTTCTTTGTCATTTTGTCCCTTTTTTTTACACAACTTTTTTATGGGTATTATGAAAACTCCTAATGTTTAATCTTGTATGCCCAACAATACATTTTTGGCATTGCCATTATCAATATTCACTTAAAAATACTTGGGTAAAACATTACACTTGCTTTGAATATGTATTTCCTTAGCCAATTTTCTTCCTTTGCTAGTGTTCTAATGCATCATCAAGTTCTCTCATTGCTCCTCTATTAATGCGATTATTTTCTCCTCATTTTCATTCTCACTCTCTTCTTTGTTTCATACATTCCCTCACTCTATGGGTATTAAGGGAACTTGTAGCATTTTATCTTGCATGGACAATAGTACATTTGTCCCTTGTAGTTGACATGATATCTTCTTCTACTCTAAAACCTAAAACCTGTACTTCTACCACAATACGTCTTTTATTTGGGTTTGTTTGTATTTTCTTGTAGATTGTTTCCCCTTCCATTTTTAATGCCTCATTTAGTAAGGTCCCCAACACCTAACCCCTCCATGTTTTAATTGAGACTAATTGTGTTATTCATCCTTGTATAGGTATGTAAACGTAAACGGGTTAAAGACCCAAAATAATTGTAATTATAATGCAATACCAATTGATGAAGAGGTGAAGCCTTTTATAGAGACCGTGAGAATCCATGAGAGGAGGTGTTAGCACTCCAAGATTTCTTTTGAGTTGTTGAGAAAGAAATGATTAGAGGTAACCACAGACCTACTTTGGAGATTAAGATCTAGCCTTCCTAATGCTTAGAGAGGGCTCTTTCTTTATGATTTAACTTTGTTTTAGTTATTTGATTTTAGGTTATTTATGATTGTACTTGGGTTTTGATTTGGATTTGGTGGTGGGATCACTTACTTAGATGGATAGAGGGATGTCTTTTACCATTGGGCTATGGGGTCAAATGTCAAGCAAACAGGACTGGATCAAGTTCTAAAAATAGTGTCTACAGGGCAAGGTAGCTGAGTTATTTCAGATCTTAAGGTTGGATGGTGAAATTGGTTTCAATCGGATCCAAAGAGCAATTAAGGGTTCCTTAGGCCGGATTTTGAAAGAAGTGAAAGAGGTCAACTGGGATGGGAGATCAATTAAGGATTCTCAGATCCAGATATCAGAAGAAAACATAGAAATGATTCACTGTTCAAGACAAAGTGTACTTAAACAAATTCTGAAATAAATTTCCAGTTAATTCATTCACTTTAGATAACATGTAATTTGTGAAATACATAAGAAGATAACAAATTTGACAAAGAAAATACCTCACTCTAATAGCTCAACACATGAATCCTATAATGCAATCTTTTTATTCCTCAGTCGAGTCTGCTGACTTGAAAAATTGGTACAATAACTCTTAGGTTTATGATCAATACAACTCTACAAATGTATAGCAATCCACACCCACTACTTCTAAATATGAAGTATTTATACAAAAATAGTTTATAAAATATCCCAAACTGCCTTGGGAATTAATCTAGGAGAAAGAAATATCTTCATGCAAGAAGATAGAGAGAGATGTTCAACTGCTCTTTGTTGTCCTTGTTTATTTGGTTGTGTTGTCTTTATGCTTTGATATTTTGTTGTTTATTCTCTGCCCCGTTGTTGGTCTTCACGTTGGCTGTTCTTTTTACTTTGACCTTTCAACTGATACACTCTCATCTGGCTGACCTATTACCTTTTCTTTATTGTGCCTTTTTCACTTTGACTGTCAATTTTCACATTTTGACTATATATTTTTATAGTAAGTCATTCAACTTTTCCCATGTGTCTGAATCTGGTAATTGAATATTTACCATCCTCCTATAAATTTCATCTTCTTCTGTGTACTTGGAAAAAGTGGGTTTATTTACAAAAAGGTGGTTTACGTCATGTTCGAGGTAAAATAGGTTCTCAAATGTTTGATATAGAACCTTTCGAGTAGGTATCCCTTTCATGGACGAAGTATTTACCTGATCTCTAGCCACCTCTTTGATTCTCTTGTTATCGTCGTCCCGTGGCATCAATTTATCATTTATCACCAAGGGATTTGGCAGACCTTTCTGCCTCAAAAAATTAAACTTAACCATGAACCTGTTTATAGCCAGCTACATGGTTTGGCATTTATCTTCAAGGTTCATCATCAAATTCCTCTTGGTGAGGACCTTTTTTACCCTAGTATTGTGCCAATCCTGTCAAGTATCTCCAGCTCTTGCAATTCATATTTGCTTTTGAAGTTGAGGAAATGAATTATTCTAGTGGCTTCCTCTAGCATGTCTCCCAGTTCTGCTTTAACTCTTTGTATGGTTTTGTAGCCTCTTTCACTCAGTCATTTTGCTCAAAGATTACTTGAATGGATGGCCAAATATCATTGACAGAGTCAATGAAATTGGCCCATAATTGTTCCTTAGCTTGGCTAAGTGGCTCCTTTAATGTCAGCTCTTTCTCTAAGCTCTTTATCCTTTCATTCATTATGGTTGCCTTCTGTATTTCTTCTTTATGCATAACCTGGCAAGGTTATTGCCATTCTCTAGACTGATTATCTTTTCCTTAAGCTTGTTTATTTGTGTGGTTTGAATGGACATGTCTTCCATTGCCTTGACCAACTTACTTGCCTCATCACATGGCTGAGTTGTTGTTGTTGTAGACCATGTTGCTGATGTAGATGTTGTGGTAGCTAGTAGTGTTGTAGCCAATGGAGCTGTAGGAGCCAATGCAACTGCCAAGGTGAATGGTACTATAGTAGTGACTATTGGGATAACAGTGGCAGCGACAGTCTCAAGACTAGCTTGTTTTAACTATATCAAGCTGTCCAACTCCTTCTCCATTTCCTTCAATTGATCATTGAGTTGTAAAACAAGGTCCATCATTTCCTCCTGATGTGTTTGGCTTTCTAAGACCTCTTTTGTCTGTGGGCGCTTTGAATGAGGCAATTTGAGTTGTGTTTTGAGAGAATCAATGTCTTCATTCTTTTTTTTTTTATCAATTTCTCAGCAGCCTTGATATCATTGGGATCATGTCCCTGCTCAATGACCAAGTCTTCTAGTGACTTGATTATGTTATCTTTGGTATGTGAGGAGGCCTTGTCCAATTTGTACTATGTTGTAAAGTTGTCCAATGAACTTTGAAGCTTTTGTGCAGTCATAGCTTTACTTGTCAAGGTTGAATAGATCATCTCACCTGCTTGCTTGTGGAACTCAATTTGGTTAATGGGATGAACATCCCTGGCCAAAACCTCAAAATCTGTTTTCCTATAGCTTTCTGATGTTTTTGGCTGCTGGACTATAGGTTGCATGAATAACATTTTCATTTTTCCTGTTTTGATGTCAAAAGTTGACATCAACATGTTTTGATTTGCAGGTGTCTTCTTGAAGTATTGGTCATAAGTTGTTGAAAATTGTGCGACAAGAAATGCTAAATTTAGAATGTGTTAAAAATAGACCTGCGAAAAATAGCATGTCTAAAAATAGCATGTATAAAAATAGCAATTTGGCCAGTGAGGTCATTAGCCACATTGGGTGAGAGGTGAAACTGCTAAAAATAGAAAGTTCTAAAAATAGCATTTTTGGGTCCCTTCCTATTTATAGCAATCCTTAGTCTATCTATAGGAAGTAAAATTAATTTTGGTCTTAAAAGCAGTTTGAAATATTAATTAATTAATTCAGTTGAGTTAATTAATAAGGAAATTCGAATTTGAAGTCTTTGTGAGCATGCACATGAGTTTCCTCCATTGATTGAGGGAATAAGCATGAGTTCTATAATGAGAGAATCAATTGACTTAGTTCTATCTAGTCAAGTCCAGTTAGATTATTTTAAAAAGTTGTTAAAATAATAAAATATAGTTTGTTAATGCTTGCATGCATGTGACAACTATTATTTTAGATAACTGAGGATTCACTCATAGATAACTCTTACATGTCAGTTCTGTCAGAGACCCAATTGAGATCAGATGTGGGACAATGTACTATCAGATGCTTAACTATTTCTAATAAGTAGTTTTTGCATGGTTGAGGAACTAGTGTTCTCAAGGAATACGTAGTTGGGCCATTGGTTGTTTCTGGTATGTTGGAATTAATAGCATGTGCTTTTGCTATTATTTCCTAAGAAAACTACATAAGGACCATAGGGAAAGCCTATATAAATAGGGCTTGAGTGGTTCATGAGACATATCTTCATATCTTCATAGTTCATTGAGAACTGAATAGCTTGAGAGCTAATTCGGCACTGAAGGACAAGCTTCGAAAGATCAAGTGTGAGAAGGGTGACTCTATTTCTACATTCTTGAACAAGCTCACCACCTGCAGAGATGAGCTTGCAAGCGTAGGAGTCACCACAACTGATGAGGATATGGTGAGTCTAGCACTCCATGGCCTTCCTAAGAGCTGACATAGCTACCAGGACTCAATGAATGGAAGGGACAAACTGCCAAAATGGGAACGACTATGGTCGGATTTGATGCAGGAGGAGATCAGACGGAGCACCAAGGGTAAAGATTCTTCATCAAAACATGATGATGAAGAGAACTTGGCTTTAGCTTCTAAAGCTAAGAAAGGGAAAGGGAAGGCATCCCATTCCAAGTCTTCTCAAGGAGGGAAGAAGTTTGACAAGTCAAAGGTGAGATGCTTTCATTGTCATGAGTTGGGTCATTATGCTAATAATTGCCCAAAGAGGAAGTCCAAGAAGAAAGGTTCCTCCAAGGAATCTGATGGTGATGCACTAGCTTCATAGTTTGAGATGGATTTCTCGCTTATTGCATGCATGGTTTCATCCAGCATGGGATGTGTTTGGTATTTGGATAGTGGAACTTCTTTCCACATGCCAGGTGACAAGAATCTTTTCAGCACTTTGGAGGAGAAGGATCTCCAAATACGGATCAAGATGGGCAATGATGGAAAGTACTATCTCGGGTAGAGGTACGATTATGTTTCAGAGGGAGCATGGTTCTCCCCTCACTCTTTCTAATGTTATGTATGTACCGGGGCTAAAAAAGAATATTATGTCTATTGCTATGTTTGAGGATAAAGGCTATGATGTAGTATTTAGTTTGGGAAAGGTTTTCCTAAGGCATATCGAGACTAGATAGACCCAACAGATTGGGATTCAAATTAAGAATCTCTACAAGTTACAGGTAGAAGATTGTGCTGCTCTCAGTTCCAAGGCAGAAGTGGTGCATGGCCAAGATATTGGCGAGTTATGGCATAGAACACTGGGCCACTTGCATCATGGGGCCTTGAAGATCATGCAGCAAATTTCTATCAGATTATCCAAGTGCAAACTGGAGCAGACAAGCACATGCAAAGATTGTACTCTGGGTAAGTATGCGAAGGCTTCCTTTCATGATCGAGATGGTAGAGTAGGAGCAGTTCTGGATTGAGTTCATTCAGATGTATGTGGGCCCTTCTCTACAGCCTCCATCGCGAAGCAAAGGTACTTTGATATTTTTATAGATGATTTTTCTTGTAGATGTTGGATCTACTTCATGCAAAAGAAGGATCAAACCTTCTTGAAGTTTTGTGAGTTCAAAGATTTGGCAGAGAAAGAATCAGGGAGGAAGATAAAGGCCTTGTGGAGTGATAATGGTGGAGAGTATGTTTCCTAGCAGTTTAAAGAATTATGTGCTTTAGAAAGAATTAAATGGGAACTCACGGCACCTCATAACCCACAACAGAATGGGGTGGTCGAAAGGAAGAACAAATATATTGTGGGAGCAGCTTGAGCGACGTTGCATAACCAAAGCCTACCACTTCATCTGTGGGTTAAGGCATGCAATACAATAGTGTATCTTTATAACATAATTCCTCATCGTATTTTGGGGATGAAGACACCTATAGAGGCCTTTTCAGGGAAGCGTCCAGATGTGAGTTACTTTCGTATCTTTGGATCACCAGTTTAATGTCATGTGACCAAAGATGCTCGGAAGAAGCTAGACCCAACAACTGAGTTAGGAATACTTGTGGGGTATATGGATACACCTCACAACTATCAGGTGTTTTTGCCTGCTAGCCAGAGGACAGTAGTGCGCAAGGATCTGAAGTTTGATGAGCAACGAGCCATGCGAGAGTCACTTGAGAGGGAGCTCAAGTTGCATGGTGATGATGAGAAACTATTAGTTCCTAAGGAGGAGGAGCCTCCTGATGATGCGGAGCAGCCGCATGCAGAGATTCCAGTGGTGGAGATCACCACTACTGGAGAGTCTTCCAGAGAGGGGCGGAAACGCTCTCGGGAAGCTGACAGATTGATGTAGGATGCGAGAGAGAATGTGGGGCAGCCATCCTCTCATCGTAGACAGAGGAGATCTCCCGATAGATACACTAGCTACATAGCCCTGATTGGGGAGTGTGTAGCGACCGAGCCTTCTTCTTTTGAGGAGGCAGCGCATCAACTAGTTTGGATGGATGCGATGGTAGAGGAGTATGATTCTATCATGAGGAACAATGTATGGGATGTTGTTCCTAGACCGGGGGACAAGTCGGTGGTTACTTCTCGATAGCTTTACAAGGTAAAGCAGACAGTTGATGGCAATACTGAGAAACATAAGGCAAGATTTGTTGCTCGTGTTTTCTCACAGGTTGAGGGGATTGACTATGATGAGACCTTTGCTCCTATTGCAAGGTTCTCATCGATCAGATCGATTCTAGCACTATCAGCACAGATGGGTTGGAAGATCCATCAAATGGATGTGAAGACAACTTTCCTCAATGGGGAGATTGAGGAAGAGGTATACAGTGAGCAACCTGAAGGATTTGAGACCTTCAATCGTGAGTCACATGCGTGTCGGCTCAAGCGAGCATTGTATGGGCTAGAGCAAGCACTCCGTGTTTGGTATACTAGGATCAATAGTTATTTCACTGGGTTGGGCTTCACCATGAGTGAAGCAGATGCAAACCTCTACCACATCATTATAGATGGTAAGCTATTGATTATTGTACTTTATGTCGATGATCTGATTTTGACATGTGATGATGAGTTGATCAAGTCTTGCAAGAAGGATCTTGCAAGAGAGTTTGAGATGAAGGACATGGGCCTCATCCACTACTTTCTAGGCATGGAGGTGTGGCAGAGAGATGGGGAAGTATTTGTTTCTCAAGGCAAGTATGCCAATGAGATAATGAGGTGCTTCCACATGGATATGTGCAAGCCCATGGAGACTCCTATAGTAGGTAACTGGAGGAAGGAGGATACTACTTCAGGTGAGGTAGTAGCTGCTACAGTTTATCGGCAGTTTGTGGGTTCACTCATGTATCTAGTGAACACACGACCATATTTATGCTTTGCAGTGAACCAACTGAGTCAAGCTATGGTTCAACCAACCAAGTTATTTTGGAAGGCGGCAAAGCATGTGCTGAGATATCTCAGAGGCACTACACAATATGGATTATGGTACAGGCGGACAAAGGGAGTGAAGCTCCAAGGCTTCACAGATGCAGATTGGGCAAGTAGTCTATCAGACAGGAAGAGCACTTCTGGAGGGATCTTCAACCTTGGGTCAGCTGTAGTTTCTTGGTATAGCCGGAAACAAAGATCAGTTGCACTTACCTCAACGGAGGCAGAGTACATGGCAGCAACGAAAGATCCTAGTGGGATTATTTGGTCAGATGATGGATCTGATGGTGATATATTGTGATAATCAAAATTGCATTAAACTCTCTGAAAATCTAGTGTTTCATGACAGGTCCAAGCATATAGATACCTGCCATCATCATCTACGGGATCGTGTAGTAAAAAAGATCATAATGTTGCAATGTATTTCGACCAAGGAACAGGTTGCAAATATTTTGACAAAAACATTGTCAAAAGGTCCTTGTTGCAAATATTTTGACAAAAACATTGTCAAAAGGCAAATTTGAGTTCCATAAAGACAAAACTCAAAAATTATATGATCCTTATACTTCATAAATTCAAAATTAAAAGAGACATTGCCACATCAATACCATTTGATCACATAATAATATCTTAAATAATTAAAAATATATCAGAATCGAATATGATAGAAGATATCCCTTCCACTTGACGTGTTATGCTTTGAAATGTACGACGAAGCATGTGCCTCGGCCCTAAATACATTGAATCTCCACTCTTAACCTCCACGTACTTTCTTCTTAGATTGACGCACCTCATTGGTCTTGATAAATGGAATTGTGTACGGTACCGTAAATTTTTTAAATAGGGGAAGGATGCTTATTATTAGAGAAAAATGATTCTTTTGGGAGAGGAGTTTGGTAAAATTTATTATAAATAAATAATTATTTATTAAAATGGAAGATAAATATGATGGGTTATATTTATTAATGCAGTAGTCTATAACGCGACTTTTTGAAAGCCTTTTCGGCGGATTTTTCCGGTCAAAATCCGGCAGCAATTCATTGGAATCCCTGGTTTGATAGCTAGTTTCTGCACAATCAATGGCTCCCAGGGGTTTTTCAGGGAGCTGAATCCAAATATGCAGTTAAAAAACCATTTTAACTGCTAAAAATCAAGATTTAACCTCATTTCTTCCGCCGGATTCCGTCACCGGAATCTCCAAAAAGTCGCATTATAGACAACTCCTTTATTAATGTGAGTTAATCTTTTTAACAATTTTATTATTTAAACCTAAATAAATTAATTTGGGTGGAGTTTAGTTTTTATGTTTTATGTTTAAGTTTTATAGGAAATAATTGAGGATGGAATTTTTTTTAAAAAAATTAAATTATTTTTAAAAAGTCCAAACTTAATAAAACTTCTCATAATTTGAATGATAACATCCTAACATCAATCCTAATAATAACATGTTAACATCACATAAAACTCCTATTAAATAAAATATTTATCATAATAAAATAAATTTCAATGGTGAAATCCTAACATTAATCCTAATAACAACATGCTAACATTACATAAAACTTTTATTAAATAAAATATTTATCATAATAAAATATAATTTCAATTTTCATTTCTTACCTCATTAATATTACATTGTTATTAAATATCTTTTAAATTTGGAGTTTCTACCCATCTTAATAATTACTTTATCTCGGTTTTAACTAGTTTTTTCGTTAAGGAAGCGAAGGAGTGGAACTGGTAAGAACTAGGGTTTCAAGAATATTCAAGAGTTGAACGCCATGGAGGGGTGCAAAGAAGGGAGCTCCACTCCCTCCTACTAGGGTTTCAAGAATATTCAAGAGTTGAACGCCATGGAGGGGTGCAAAGAGGGGAGCTCCACTCCCTCCTATAGACAAGCAATAGCCAGTTGAGGTAAGAAACCGTTGGACATGGCTAAAAGTCTTTCAGGAGAAGGGAAAATGAACATTGATGAGGCACATAACCTGACCAATTCAAGGGAGGACAACAGTTTAAAAAGCAATGAGGAAGAGGACAAAAAATAGGAAGCAGAAATCAAAACGCAAAAGGGTCGATGTAAGCCTAAGGCTGAGGTCACACCCAGAGTAGTTTTAAATGATCCTGCACTGTAGGCATACAAGGATCACATGCGAACCTATGCTAGTATTTGTAAATTCATGGGATTATAGCCCACTGAGAAGGCGCTACAAGCGTGGATTAAATACCACTGGAAACCTAAAGGAGGCATAGATGTACATCTTGGATCAAAGGGTTTCTTCACGGTAGTCTTCACAAATATAGAGGACAAAGACAGGGTGTTTGAAGGAGGGCCCTACTTTTATGCAGCTACAAGCCTTTATATGCGGCCTTGGATGATGAATTTTGTACTGAAACGTGAGACTTTCACTTCGGTCCCGGTCTGGGTAAGACTCTATTCCCTACCTCTAAATTACTGGCAAACTAAATCTTTATCTGCAATAGGAAATAAACTAGGGCATTTTGTTAAAGCTTCTGAGGCTACCAGAAGGGGAAAATACACTTTCTTCGCTTGAATATGTGTGGAGATGGATCTCTATGGAGCTCTAGCGGACGAGGTCATTCTGGAAGTTTTTGATGAAGAATGGGTACAAACTGTGGATTATGAACATATTATTTTCAGATGTCGAAGGTGTCATGAACATGGACACCTATTTAGAGATTTCCCTCTTAGTAAAATAGAGACCAAAAGTAAAGCTACCATAGTGAAAGACACTGAAAACTTTCACAAAATGGGGTGTAAAGGAAAGGAGGGTGAAAGGGGGCCCAAGAAAAATCAAACAGAGGGGCAACAAGCTAGTCAGAACAGGTTCTAAGTATTAGAAGAAGAGGAAGAGGCAACAAAGGTAGATCAGGAAATGGAGGAAAACCAAGGTGAGAAAGATAAGGAGGAAAATAGTGTGAAAACACAGGATACTTATAAACAGATAGGGACTATGCTGAACAACGAGGAACTAGAAAGGGACCAAGAAATGACCCCAAGTGAGATGGAAATGGAGGATCATGAACTGCAAGATATTTTTGACAGAGAACACCTAGATCTGGAAGGCTTCTTGAAACAGGGGACCACGAGAGGGGTTGAATCATTACCTCAAGAAGAGTTTAACAGAGTGCAGTAGTTGTTCCTATGGAGAACCCAGACTAACGAGCTAGAAGGATAAAGACACACAGAAAGGCAGGGCAACGAAGAGGTGAAAATTATGAAAACCACACTAGGACTAGCTCCCAGGAATCTAGAAAGGAAAAGGGAAAGGAAGAAACTAAATGAGTTATTGATAGAATGTGGAAAACTAATGATAGATTCAGGTAAGATGAAAGATCTAACCAACTACTCCTTTACAAATCTTTCATAATGAAGCTAACATCTTGGAATATTAGAGGTCTAGGTAGTAAAAGGAAACAGAGGTTACTCAACAATAGAATGAAACAAGAAGCTCCGAACATGATCTTTATCCAAAAAACTAAATGTTCCATTCAAAAGATAAAGGAGATACACAACAAATGGCTTAATAAATATGACTTTCTAGAAGTCAAAGCAAACAAAACTGCAGGAGGTATCCTTACTCTTTGGAACCCCCAAAAGATTGGCATAATAGATGTTGAGCATCTAGGAATTATTTATCAATGGTTATTCAGCCTGTTGGAGACAGGGAGATGTATTTAATTACAAATGTTTATGGGCCTCAAAGACCTGATGATAAACTCAGGCTTTTTGATTCTCTCGGGGAACTAAGAGATAGACACGCAAAAATACCATGGATAATGGGAGGGGACTTTAACATGATGAAATCCCTTACGGAGAAAAAAGGTGGGACCAGAACTTTAAGCAAAGACTCTGTAGAATTTCAGAATTTTCTTGACAACATGAAGCTAGTGGACACACATACTAGTAATGGCTTGTTTACATGGAGCAATAAGAGAGGAAGAGAGTCTCAAGTAGCCTCAAAGCTAGACAGATTCCTTATCTTAGAGGACCTCATGCTCATAGGGATGGATATGACAGTAAGAATTCTCCCCTTCGGTGGCTCGGACCATTGGCCTGTCCAACTTGAGGTTCAGGGCATTGGCACCCCCAAGAATAGACCTTTTAGATTTGAGAACATCTAGCTCATCCACCTAGATTTTATCAGCAACACTGCTAAATGGTGGAGAGAGGATCTGCAGATTTAGGGTACGAGAATGTTTCTACTACACAAACGACTGAAACATATCAAGCTCAGACTCAAAGATTGGAACAAGAATGAGTTTGGCAATATTTTTGAAGTGAAAAAGCTGTAGAAGGTAAAATGCTAGAACTCAATCAAGCCCTTATCACGGATGGCTTTGATAGGGCAAGGAACGATCAAGCCACTAAGCTTCATCAGGACTAGGAGAATTTATGTAAACAAGAGGAGATATTTTGGAGACAAAAATCAAGGGTTTAATGGCTAAAAGAAGGGGAGAGAAACAAAAGGTTTTTCCATAGATCCATTATGGAGAACAGGTCGCATAATAGGATCTCAATGATCAAGGACTTTGAAGGTCAATTACTCAATACCCATAAAGACATAGAAGCTGTGTTGGTTCAGCACTTTCGAAGTATCGCAGAGGAGAACATCTTAGATAGAGATCATTTTATCAGGCATTTCACTAAGCACATTCCTAAGTTAGTAACAAGGGAGGATAATTATAATCTCAATAGGCCGGTGAATGAAGATGAGGTTAGTGAGGTTATCAAAGAAATGCATAATGGAAAAGTGCCTGACCCTGATGGCTTCAATGTTGATTTTTTTAAAGCTTGCTGGAACATTGTTAAGCAAGATATTTTGGATGTCGTGGAGGACTTCAGAATGAGTAGAACCATTCTGAAGGTGCTCAATACATCTTTCATCTCTTTAATCCCCAAACAGGACAATGCTCTGAATCCGGACAGATTCAGACCCATAGCCTTGTGCAATGTGGTGTACAATATAATATCCAAAGTAATTTCCAATAGACTCAAACCCCTTCTCCCCACTCTGGTTTCTGTGGAGCAAACATGTTATGTGGAGGGCAGGGAAATTCTAAATAACATCATCCAAGCGCATGAGGTGGTGCATTCATTGTTAAGTAATAAGAAGGCGGGAATGATTATGCAACTGCACATAGCCAAGGCTTATGATAAGCTGAATTGGAACTACATCAAGAAGGTCCTTCTAGCCTTCCGATTTGACCACAACTGGGTCAGGTGGGTCATAGCCCTGGTGACTTCTTCTAGTTTTTCAATTCTGGTTAATGGTTCTCCATCTAAAACTTTTAAACCTTCAAGAGGCCTCAGGCAGGGAGATCCTCTCTCCCCCTTTCTCTTTATCCTCATGATGGGAGGACTTGGTCGATCTATCAAGCATGCTAAAGAAGTGGGTACTATCTAGGGGCTCAGACTCTCTGAGACTGGACAAGCTTTGATCCATCAACAATTTGTAGATGACACTATGCTTCAGGGTATCCCCAAGGTCAAAGAAGTGCTAGCATATAAACAAATCCCAAGTGACTTTGCCATGGCAGCTGGTACAAAAGTAAGCCTCTCCAAATCTAAGATTTTCTTCTTTAATACTAATATTGCTATTCAACGGAATATCTCCAGAATTCTAGGCTTTCAAAGAGATGTGCTACCTTCAAACCTCTGCACACGAGTATTTGGGAGCCAGTGATTAACAAGATGCAGCACAAGACCAAGAAATGGACCATTAGATCTTTGAACTTGGCAGGCCAACTGGTACTTACAAAAGCTGTTCTTCAATCAATCCCCACCTTCTTGCTTTTAGCCCTTCCAACTCCGAAAGGAGTCTTGCATCAATTTAGAATCATTCAAAGAGACTTTCTTTGGGGTAAGGGGGAGGAGAAAAAGAAATGGGCCTTGGTAGCCTTGGATACTATTTGCAAACCTAAAAACCACGGAGGTCTTAGTCTGGATGACCTGGAAGTGCTAAACAAAGTTTTAGGGGCTAAACTATGGTGGAGATGGGTAAAAGATCCAGAGGCACAGTGGGCCTGTATTTGGAAGGATAAATACGCCAGTAATTGGCAAAACAGTAACCTTATAAGGATGTCTGGCATCATAAAAGGCTCCTATATCTAGAATAAAGTGTGGGAGAATAGAAGCATAGTTCAAAATAATAGTTTCTGGGAAATCAGAGCGGAAGATCTAACTTTGTTTTGGGAGGATAATTGGCAACAAGAACCTATACTGCTAAGAGAGGACTTTGTGGAACTCAAGAATGATACTAACACCAAAGGACTACTTAGGGTAAAAGATTTTTGGGATCAGACTAGCATTGAAGGAAAATGGTGGACCTGGAAGAATATGGAGTTCTGGGATGACAACCCCTTGAAAGTAAACGCTGATGCACTTCTCGCAATGTTGGACCAAAGGAAAATATTGGTATCAGAGGATCATGACCAACTTAGATGGGGCAATAATAATGAAGGCACCTTTAATCTTAAGGAGGCAAAGTGCTTAGTCCTAGAGCTTGATTCTAAGGAACTAGATAGGGTTTGGCAAAACCTATGGAGACATCAAGAATGGATGAAAACCGAACTTTTCATGTGGCTAGTACATCATAAGAAAATTCTTACTTGGGAAAACATTAGGAAGAGGGGTGTTTTGGGACCTTCTAAACGCTAGCTTTGTGAGTCTCAAGAGGAAATGATGGAGCACCTACTCAACACTTGCATATTCATCTCCAACTTGTGGGATGCTTTTGCCTTCATTTTCAGAACGACAGACAATGACAGAGGGAGCATCACTAATAACCCTTAATAACTGGAGAGAAAATTTTTCAATTTATGAAATAATCAACAAAGCTTGGGCTTTAACTCCAAGCTTCATAATATGGAATGTATGGAAGGAAAAGAACAATAGAATCTTCAAACATAAAAAAAGTTCCTACCAGGGCATCATGACTCAGATTTTGAGTTAGATCAAGGAGACGGTGGGAACTTTAGTGCAGACTCACCCAAATAATCCCCCTTCAGATGCTGATTTGCAGATACTTCTTCAGTTGGGTATGCGGGGGCTTATTCCACAGGGCATGGACGGGAAGGTAAATAAACTGGCCACTGAAAAGGACTTCTGGCATCCTCCCCCTCAGGGTTTTATGAAATTCAACATAGATGGAGCTTCAAAAGGCAATCCGGGTACTGCTGGTTATGGTGGGGTGTTAAGGGATGAAAATGAATGCATCCATTTTTTTTTTCATTCCCATCTGGGAAGGGCCACAAATAATATGGTGAAGCTAATAGCACTAGAACAAAGTTTAGATATCTTTAAGCAGGGCAATCTTCAGAACATCATCATTGAAGCTGACTATGAGCTAATCATCAATTTGGTTAAGAGAATCTGTTGTGGTTCGGCGCCGAAAAAGGTCTCAAGACGCTGGAGGTTGCTTCAGGTCTTCCAAAGGATATAGTTCCACCTTCTGCACTTGAGAACAATAAGCTTCCTCGTGTGCGAAGGGCGACCAATAAATTGGCGAACATTTTGGCTAATAAAGGGGCTCTCTGCACCGAAAGCAATGTCAAGTTCAGATGGCAAGAGGTGCCACAGGGTAGATTGAGGGAGAATTGTCTTAATCAGGGGGATGAGGACTGATCGCTCTATCGAAACAAAGTAGGTCATCAGCCGCAAAGACTGGGTCTAGGTGATATGGATCCTATATGAAGTGGTGTTTCAGTGGTGTTTTAGCAATAGGGATGCAGATCTCTTCCAGCTTTCTTAGCCCAGGAAAGCGCAATCACAGGGGTCTTAAATGGAAGTTGCTTGGCAGCCAGTGATTCTTGGATGGCGAATATCAAGGGTGGTGTGACGAGTTCCTTCTTCTTGGGGATCAAACAAATGAGGTGCAGAGGTGAAGTGAAGGACCATAGTCTTGACTTTCTTAGCCGACATGAAACCCTCCCAATTACTACCTGTGGTGTCAACACCAGTCAAGGGGTGGTTTATGGTATATCGCGCACCCTTAAAGTCGAGAGTGGTTTTTCTGTAGTGAGAGCGATTCCACTCACCACTCTACACGTGGCCAAGGCAGGAGAGAGAATAGAGCCCTCATTGAGTGGTAATTCTCTAAGCGTTTTTATCATGCGATATGATCCTCCACCGTTGGATCGGGGAAGGATAATCGACGACTATGATATGGCGTGCTTATTGGTGGCTTAGGGCGAGGCATTACTACCTGTGGTGTCAATACCAGCTGTGGGGTGGTTTACGATATATGCGCGCCTATAAAGTCAGGAGCGATTTTTTTGAGTTATGAGCGATTCCACTCACCACTCTACACGTGGCCAAGGTTGGAGAAAGAATACCGCTCTCATCGGGGAGTAATTCTCTGAGCTTTTTGTCCTTGAAAATGAGGAATTTTTTTACCCTAAATTGTTCAGCTTCTAGTTGTTTGTTTTATATATATTTTCTTCTTTTAATTAATTGAAATAGAAAACACAACTCTTACATTAGCAAAAAAATAATTACTTTATCTCTTTAAATTCAAATCATACAAACTCCACTACTTTTATATATATATATTTTTCCGCTATTTAAAGAAATGGAAGTTTCATCACCTCCGCAAAATCGAATTAAATTTCTGACGGAACAAACTGCTGACATTTTTATCCAAAAATGGACGAGCTCGCTTCACAATCACTTATCTTTTAACACTCAACTCTTATTGCATTTTGGTTTATGTGAGATGATAAAAAATTATATTCGACGTCAATGCATTTTGTTTGGTTTCCCAAGATGATAGAAAATCATGACCAATGTCAACAATTCCAGACCTCTGGATGGACTTTCTCATTTCCCAAACTGATATGGGTTTGAAATTTGTGTTTATATAATAAAATATAAAAATAACTAAATTTTTAATAATAATTTTGGAGATTTATTTCGAGTTGTTTCTAGTGAGATTTTTAGATAAGTGTTTTTGGTATATTTTTTTTAAAATTGGGCAAGAATTTTATTAAAATCACATTTAATGGGTAACCTCTTCATAATTGAAGTGTCTCAATGGCTTTTCAGGTGCTGAATCTATACATACAGTAAAAAAACTAGTTTAAATAACACAAATTAAGATTTCACTTCAAATTTTTCCATCAAATTCTCGCACAACAGAAAGTCGAAATCAACCAACTTTATTTATTATATTATCAAACCATAAATAAGCAGAGTGTAGATGGCAAAATACTGTAGTCACTTCAATCTAACGGTTAACATATACTACCCAACACATTTATAACTGGATAACAATATAGTAAATAAGATTCGCCATTGAAGTCCCCCCCATATCTCTGCTGTGTTTCTTGAGGAGGTAATGAATTGATTTTGATTGAGGTGTTCGCACCTCTGACAAACAAGGCGCCCCACCCTGTTGCGATGTGACTTTGAAGACACTCACATACACGGCCTTGCGTCGCGTCACGTCACGTCAGATTAATCCTGATTCGCGTTTTCTGTCAGATTAACGTGGAGATATTTTTGGCTGGTATTTTTGTACCACGTTACATGTTAGCGGGGATAGAATTGGCCTCGCAAATTTGTTGGGTAATTTGCCATAGTAAAAATTCTCCATCTTCAACCTTCTGCGTTAAAATGATTAAAACTGGTATTAAAGTCACAAAAATTTAAAATTCTTACCCCCACTATGATGTTCTTCTTGGGGAAAATGCTTTCACAAAATCAATCCATATCAACTTCTATAATCAATCAATATCAACCTTAAATTTTATTAGTTAGATTAAGGTCAACTTTATATAAAAAAGTGTTTCTATATATATTTAATTGTTGTTTTTGGGTTGATTTTAGAAATTTAATTTCTATAAATAGTTATAAAAATGAATTCTTAAATATATGAATGAATTATTTGGTAAAAAAAATTGTAATTTTAAGTAAATTTAGAACAAAATTAAAAAATATAAAAAAAAAAACACCCAGAGCAATGGGAAATTTTTTTAAATCAAATTAATTGAGTGCTGCAAATTGCACCAGTGTAATTTTATAAAAAAAATCAGCGAATTTAGTGTTAGATTTAATTTATGGGTTTTTCTATGCTTCTTTAAACCCTAACCAAGATCTACTCCTTTGTAAGAAATTGAAAATAAAGCACAGCGGAACTAGAACTTACTTTCCATCTTCTAAAGCTCCCAGTCTTGACTTGAGTTGTTGGCTCTTGAATCCTTCCAAGAGCTTGCAATCCTTTTCTCTGGCTATCCTTGATAGAGTATCCATTCTTCAATGGAGCAGACTATTTTCTGAGATGATTGCAAGCCTTGGAGACTCAGCCCTTTTATAGCAGTCTCAATCCTATGGCAGCCAAAATTTGGCTGTCAATAGACAGCTAAATTTCAGCCCCAATCCTAGGGCAGCCGAAATTTGGCTGTCAATTGACA
>APFE030992229.1:15165-27422 GCA_000404065.3 Pinus taeda | reverse complement strand
GGTAACCACGTATTTCCTTCTAGGATCTGCATGTACCACATCCGTAGCTCATCCTGAAGTGCTCCAAGAGAATAAGACAAAGTTGATAGTCTAAATATTATTATGAGCTAATAATATTTGACTGTTCTATATTTAGACTGAGCAGTCACTCCGCTGTGATCTAAAAATAGAAGTCCATCTATTTTTCCCAACTTGATCAATTATCCATAAACAGCAACCTGCACTCCATAGACATGATCCATATGTCTAAAAATAGACATAGTCTAAAAATAGACTTGCGCCAAAAATAGCCTGCGGGCCCACTTAGTGAAGGCGACTCTTTTCACTAAGCTCCATCATCTTGTTGCAATCTCAACATAATATGCCTTCACAAAGCTTCAATCCTTGAAACTTCGGAATACCATAAATTTTGATCCAGGAGTCCATTTTTGGACTTCCACATGTCGTTGGAAAGCTTGTTCAAAGCACTTTCCAATGGAGTGGTTTTGATTTGGGATTTGAGTCCTTTTGAGGTAGGTAAAATGACTAGAAAATTATCTTCTCATTTACTCTTTGGACAACTAAAAACACGTTTTGCAGTAAGTGACAACATTGGCTCCAACTAGGGACAGTGCCTTGCTGAAAAGGTGCTAATAACCTGCAGACTAGTGGCCTTCACCATTGGGCGTGGAGTAAAAAAGTACAATGAACTTGTAAAACTAGAAAAACTCCCTAGAACTTGATTTGTTGGGAGTCCTTTCCTCATAAAACTAAAATGTAGAACTACAACTTCTAGAAACTGGAAATTAAATTCTTGTTTGGTGAGCTTATTTATGTACAAATCCTACTTATGTACAAGGCTTAATTCACCCAAGTGAAGTCAACCTTCAAATTATACCATATCAACATCAGGGTACTGGACCTTATGCCATTTTTCTCTATAAATTCAACAATTAAAACAAGCATGTACCACATTAAATCTTTGGACAAAAGTTTTGACAAGTGACCCAAACTTGGTAGTTGATGTTGAGTTCTTTTAAGCTCCTCCATGAATCTTCTAATTGGGTCGTGTCCTTGAAAATTAGTGACGAAAATAGGCATGAACCCCATAAGAAATTCATACCAAAAATTTGACTCATACCTTGGAATTGATGTATAATTTTGTAGACCAAAGAAAGATGCCATGTAGTCAGCTACTGGATCATAGAACCGATGAGAAAAATTTGTGCTTGTCTCCCTCTCTTGAACGGTTTCCCGACATGAATATTTTTACAAAAGGAAACCACAGACAATGCTTGGTCCTTCAACTTCGGGCTCTTCTTGAAAACTTTGTTGCTGGAAGCCTTCTACCCACTTGATGGTAAGCAACTCTCTTTGAACATATGCAATAACTGCATCCTCCTCTGAATCATAGGAATCATAGATTAGAGGAGGTTCTTGAACTTGTTCTTTAGGTGAAGGATTTGAGTTGTAAACTAGAGCCTCTTTATTAACCTCTTGGTGGGCCTCCTCTTTTTGTGCAACTTCCCATAATTGAGACTAGTGTGGTTCTGCATCGCTCAACTCCCCATCGGGGTCATACACATGATAAGAAGGAGAGTCATCAAATTTGGTAGAATAAGATGTCTGAGGGTTTGTTTGTAACTCTATGATGTCTCCTTATTCTCTTTCTTTATCACTAGGTGATGCTTCTTGATGCGAGTAGATATCTTCTTAGAGTGGAGCCCCACAAACATCTTCAGTAGGATCATTAACCTCAAAAATATTTTCAACATTAAAATGTGCACACCAATCTTCAAACAAAGCACCCAATGGATATAATCTTTTGAAAAAATGATTGAATGCTATGTGAAAGCTCTTTAAGGAAGATATGCTGCCACGAGGTATCGTTTTGTACCGAACTCTAAAATCTTCCTCTAATGAATACATGAACAATTTCATTTTCACATCTTAAAAAAAAATACCCTGTTGTTCCATTCCTTCATGAAAATCCTTAAAGTGTTGGTTCGACCTTCTATTTGTGTTTCCACTAAAGTTAGCCAAATAGGTATACCATTCATGAAAAATAGGGACATGATGGGGATATCCAACAATAGAAGAAAAATCAAGTGGAGAAAATTTGTTGGCCAAGAATGCAAGAATGGTCATTTTGAAAACCCCTCTAGGTGAGTGATCTCAAGTTTAAATTTAGGGGAATTTTTATGCTATTTAGCATCAGAGCGAGTATGAGGCCTCTTGTAAGCCAGGATGACCAAATAAGGATATAGACAATGGAGTCACTAGGATGTTTACAATAAGATTCAAGCAGTGGAGTCGCCAAGATTTCTACAATAAGATTCAAATAGTGGAGTCATCAAGGTCAGAGATATTCAACACACACTTCCCTTTCTCACCCAACATAGGGAATGTAAAAATTGTTGTACCTAGGGAAAAATATTTTGATTTGATCCCTGACAACAACACCAAAGAGATGTTGTTTCCAGGTGTTCAAAATAAGAATCATACAGTGGATTCACTAGGGTGAGAGATCTTCAAACCCACACTTCCCTTGCTCATTTGATAGAGGAATGTAAAAATTTGTCATACCCAGGGAAAAGTATTTCAAATTCATCCCCGACAATGGCACTACAAAGATGTTGTAGCTTTTTGTATCTCTTGTCACTTAAGTGCTTCAAAAGATATAGAATATTCCTAGAGACAACCTCTGGGTTGATAGGAGACCAGTGCCTAGGGCATCTAAAGGAGTTCTTTTGAAGATTATCTAAATGATTTTTGTTGCACTCCATATGTCATGTAGTTTAAAAAGTGATTATTCAGGGGCTTGGCTCAATAGTCATTCATCAAGGTAAACTCCAGAAAACACATAGATTTCAATATGGCTAATCTCAAAGAGAAATGTATTGGTTCTGGTGGCCGACACACAACAATAGGTAGTATAATATTGGTGTTGTAGTCTAAATGAAGAGGGGTAAAGAAAGGAGGGAATTCGATGTAGAGGGATGGATATAACACATAATCCTAAGCAACAAGTTCCAGCAGAAGTATGGAAGAATGAAGAGGTGAAAACACATAAATAATGGAGCAGAAATTAAGGTTTCATGCTCTATGCCTCAAAGACACATTTATCACCAAACAACAATTAGTAAATTTTTTCTAATATAGGTACTGTAGGCTATTAATAACACAAGTAAATTTGTTGTTAACATAGGTATCTCTACTAAGAAGAAAACATACAATCATAAGGAGAGTGATACCAGCAGGTTCATTACACAATTTCAGAGGAGGAAAGACATACATGAAGTGATAAATAAAGGGGAACACATACTATGCATTGCTCTAATAGGAATCAACAAAAAAATTTCATTAACCTTCAATATGCAATCCAAATCACCATTCCATTACATTTAGCAGTTGTATAGCTAAATCTCCTTATGAACAAGCAAATTGAACCAAAGTGGAACCACATAATTCAGGCCTCTTGGATGAAGAATTCAGGAACCTATGTTAAGTGTTTCTTCCCCCTTTTTATAAGGAGAGGGAGAGATTGAAAAACAGTTACAAAATATCTCTACCGAGCTCCAGTTGTCTAATCAACTAGCTGTCTTGGCATGCGAAGGCTATGTTGTCTAAAACATTACAATCAGATTTGATTATGTTCTGGAAAATGAAAAAATTACAAAATAAAAGGAAATAAGGAAAATAGAATGCTGACTGAGGAAAATATATCTTTGTCATTCCTATGATTGCCTCTGATTATGCCACATCTTTGCCACGATGCTCTTCTTCAGCTACTCAGTCGATTCACATGTCTATTTCTACCTTAACCGCTTGAACTTCCCATTTTCTAGAGCCGGGAGCAATCGACTGTGGTGGCCTTGGTGGTGTTTAGGAATCATAGTTGCCGACTCATCCATCTCTTTAAACTTCCTGTATTACACTATTAGAGTGCTATATCAGAGCTTCAACTCATCGAGACTTTTATTCTTAAACACTTTACAAAATAACAAGCTCTGATGTCCTTGGCCCCTTTTATTTAGCCCCTTTCTATTTTCTTCCATGGGACTGAGGGCGGTGACCAGAGTCTTAGCCTTAAGGCGCTAAGGGATTTAGACTCCTGTTAGGGGCCATTTTTCATTTGTAAAGTGATTTTTGCCCCTGGCTCTTTAAGTTCCTCTTGATCATGCGCTAGGAATATATTGGAGCACCTCTCATTGATGGTTTCCAATTGGGGATTTAATTTTGGAGTGTCGACATACTCATTCTCTAATCGTTGATAACTCTTTGTTCTTAGCCGCCATCTTCACACCTTTGGTTCTTTGAGTTCTTTGCGACCGTGGTGTCAGCCAAGATATCAGAGCCCCCTTATCGGAACTTTTTCAAGTGCGAATTGTTGTAAAGTTTAAATGTCCTCAACCTATTATTTGTGACCTCTGATTATAATGTCATCACTCCGCCTGGCATGCCCTGAGTGGTGACATATGTCACCTAGATATGCCCCCATAGGCCTCCTCAAAACACCAAAACTGCCTGCCACATGTCTTTCCATACCGCCATGTCAGATACCAATGTAGCTTTATTGGCACCAATAAAATGTCACCACGTGTCCTACTAGAAGAGGGAGAAAAGGGCCTGCTCACCTTTGGTTTTGTGATGAAATCCTTTGTTAACCTTTTTCGGTGCTCCCCGATGGTTTTAAACGCATCCAACACATTTTCATATCGAAACTTTTAAAAGGTTGTCACATGTTCAAAAGTTTTGATTATTGGATCGTCGAACTTTCGATGTGCTAATGTTACGACATGCGAACTTCTCCAAGCTCCTATTTTTTCATGCGCTAATACTTGACCTTTGATATGTGATCCCTGATATGTGATCACTGATCTGGATAGTACTATGATGTTGAGATGCAATGGTATGCTTGACCTCTAATATGAAATCGCCGATATGCCTAATTGTGATGTATCTTACCTTTGATACATGATCATCGATATCTTTGGACCTCCAATATTGTAATCTTGGATATTCTAATATGACTTCGTAAAGCTTCAATCCTTGAAACTTCATAAGACCATAAATTTTGATCCAGGAGTCCATTTTTGTTCTTCCACATATTGTTGGAATGCTTATTCAGAGCAGTTTCCAATGGAGAGGGTTTGGTTTGGGATTTGAATCCTTTTGAGGCTTGGAAAATGATTGCAAAATTCTTTTCTTATTTACTCTTTGGACAACTGAAAACACATTTTGCAGTAAGTGACAACATATCCAAAGTGAGTTCTGCACACTTTGAGTGAGAATGAATTTTGTAACCCCATCTTCATAATGAGACCATGGAGTTTGCATTAACTAAAAGTAACACCTCCCATTCATCCTAAAGAGTTATAAAGGGGTGGGAGGGAGCATTACAATGTTATGTACCCAAATCAAAATAATGCAAAAACATAAGAAAAGATAGATCAATGCCTAGATAATAAGCCACTTCGAAGGGGAAATTCTCTTTTTACGTCACGTAAATGAATAATTCTTGGATGATTCAAATAAAAATAACTCCTTGATATATATATGAGTCTAAAGGGTAAAAATATTATTAGGGCCCACAAGCAATATTAATGTAATGGAACAACAATACCAATAGTTGGCTTCTATGGGGCACAACAATAACAATATAGAGTCTACAATAGTATTATAGGGACTTAACATTCCCCTCTCCTTCAAAAGAGTGTTGTCCTCATTTCTTGAGTAGTTATGGATGCTTATGTATAAAATACTCATCTTCCCATGTGGAATCTTTAGCAGGTAAGTTCTTCCACTTAATGAGATACTCTGAATTTGATCAATTCCATATGTAACTTCCCCCTCCCACAATTACCCAATTTCACTGGTCTTCTAGGGTAAACATGAGATGAAGAGTTACTATGACATGACCGAACCTCCAAGCTACAATTATGGAAGTGGGGCCGACAACTGGAACTTACTAACCACAAACTGACATCCTACAAGGCTTACAGGACACTCAGGGGCCAAAGAACCACCCCAAGTGACTAAACCCTGAGCTAAAATATTTTTCAGTGACCTAACACCCCAGTCACATGAAAATTCCTGCATGAGTGTGGTTGTGACCATCCAACAGTATGCACAAGCCTGCTTGAGTGTAGTTGTGATCCAAAATCCCTAGTTCAATTCTTATGGTCTTGATATTTGAGCCACAATTCCAGGCCAACCTCCAGAGCATTGCCTAGAACTTCTTGAGATTTTTTAGAATGATAAAAGACTTGAAGAAAAATATAATCATACAAAACGTGATCAATGAATTGACCTAACAAGGCCTAACCATGACAATCAATTTTTCAAACGTATGGTGAACATGTAATCTACAAGTCATGAATGCATATTTGAACATATGAGTCTGAAACTTATATGAGAATCACCAAGAAGGTATAACTCCCTCTCATAATAGTTGCAACAACATTTGTTAGCCCATTTATTCATTAAACATAAAATACTTATCAAATCTTGAACAAGACATAGCTGGAGTACATTGCAGATCCATGCTTATAACTAACACATAGCCAAATTACTAATCATGACATAACAACCATCAAATCACCATAATAACATGTGAAAATTCTCATAGAACACAATAAGGAAATAAACTTTATTAATTGGTGCACAAGCCAACCACGTCAATGACTTCCATGTACCCCTTGACTATAGATGAGCTGAACCAAATATTTCTATCATCCAATCACCCCTATGTCATATTCTAAGCATGAATGTGGGAAATCAAGACATAAAAAACCATGGCTTCTTGAAGATTAAACCACCTCCACCCTCATGCTACCACGTTCATGCCAAAACCATTCAAGAGATCACTAATCCCAAAACAAGCTTGGATGCCTCAGAGTTTCTTCACCAGTACCATGATGAATTTTCATGTCTCCACCCACCTATTGAGGGATTCCCAGAGATTAAACCACCTCCACCCCCAACCCTTGGGAATTTTCCTAATACCACCTCACCCAATTCCAAAACCTTCCAACAATCCAAAACTCAACCAAAGAATAATCCCATCACATCATGTCTATCAAAAAATAACAAGGCAAGGATGAAACCACTGTCACACCCAACAAAACCCATGCCAATGGCAACAAGAGAACCAAATACACAAATCCATGTAGCATGCATTCATAAACCAGCTAGGAAATCACACATGCAACCTGTTACCTACAAGTCTTCCTATTGAAGCTACTTGATCTAACCTTCCTTTCTTGTCCTTTGCTTTCCTTGTCCTTCCATTGTCTTCCTTTGCTTGCTTTCTCCAATGCCAGAGTGCTCCAAGAATGCTCTAAGTGTGAAAATGTATGAGAGAATAGAGAGAACTCCAAAGCTGAACTAACAAAACGTTGTGAACTCATCGTCAGAAGCCTATTTACCATATCGGCCTCTATTTTCTTCATTTTCCTCTATTTTCCTTCAATTTTCTTCTCATGCAAACCTCTAACATTTCATCTCCCTTTTCTCCTATTTTCTTTTATTTTTCTTAAATAAATGCCAATTATTGCCTCTTTTCCTTTGTCAATATCTTTTCCAATTTCCTTAGCCATAATAAACCAAAAGTGACACCCACTAGGATGTTTTTCCTAACATTAAGCTTTGAATACATGTCCCGTGACCTTAGTCTTATTTTTCCTTTATTAACCTTTAATACATGAACTTTTAATCCAAGGTTGTTACACCATAGCTACCAAATTTTGATTCAGTGATTGCTTCAGGCTCCAATGTGAATTTTCCTTCCTTGTCAAGTTTCGACAATATAATTTGAACTGGGAACTTGTCACCTATAACCTTCTTTAAGCATGAAACATGGAAAACTGGGTGTGCTTGTGAATATGCAAACAAATCCAATCTGTATGCCATAATGCCAATCTTTTGCAACACCTTCTAAGGGCCATAATACTTGGGCGATATTTTATTATCATTCTTAACTTACTTAAGGGACATTTGTTTGTATGGTTGTAGCCATAAAAATGCCTAATTTCCCATGTCAAAAGTTTTTTCACTGCAATGTTGATCTTCTTGTTGTTTCATTAGATTCTATGCCATATTCAGGTTATCCTATAATAGTTGGAGAACTTGTTGTTGATGCTCGATGTGATATTCCACTGCTCAAACCTTAGAATTTTATCATTATTAGAGACGATGTGATGAATGGTGGATATATCCAAAAAGTGCTATAAATGGGGTCACTTTTGTTGTGGTATGGAAGGAACCGTTATACCACCATTCCACCAGAGGTAACCACTTGACCCATTGTGTTTGTTTATAAGATACAAAGCAACAAAGATATTCTTCCAGACATTTGTTCACTATCTCAGTTTTCACATCATATGCAAGAGGATAAGATGATCTATGTGTTATAACCCTATTTTCCACTCCATTATAGTGAGAGAAGTGCAATATCACTTACCTTAGTTGTTGGCTAAAATGCATGCTTTTCACCTTTTATTTTACTTATGTGATATTTATCCCATGATAAAAGGGTAGAATTACATGATTGAGTTATTTCTCATAATTAATTTGCCAAAATATTATAATTATGAGATAATAATTATTTCATAATTTAGATAATTCAGAAAAAGATCATAATTATGAAAAAGATTTCTAGAGTTTTTCATTCCCAATGAGATCAACTTGACCCACTTATGTATGAGTTGGCTAGGGGTCAATTATTGTAGAATTTTCCTAACTTCTCAAGAACCTAGGTGTCTAGATAAATTTTCCTGGAGGATGTAATGAGCCTATATAACCTCACCAAGAGGAAAAGGTGTTAGATCTAGTATCCACACTATAGCGTGAGAGCTTTGTTGTATTGGGCGAGGATACCATGCTACAAGCTTGAGGAAAGGATATCATTTGTTGATGGTACAATTATAACATTTGATTCATGATTAATGAAATTACATGTTCCTTCCTGTGAATCTATGCTTATGGTTGATTATACATGTTAGTGTTTATTTGAGCTAACGCTATTCTATGGAAGGCTATTTGTGGTCTTTGTTTGGCGATGCATGTGTGTAGGTGGTAGATCTATTGCGAGAAACAATATCTCTTGGTTGGAGCATACACTTTCAACTTCGAACCTAACACCCTTCACCAATATGTGAGGTCTATAGTTGTGAGCTCAAACCCTTAGTGTAGGGGCAACATGCATGTTTGACTGCTTGGGCATTTAGATTGGAATTTATATATGTAACTAAATTGGTCATATATTTTTTTGTTTGGTAACCTTGATAGGGCCATAGAGTTACAAAGTGATGGCTCCTTATGTGTGGATTTTTCCACAATAAAATTGGTGCTTTCAATGAGAGATTTTCTCTTTTTCCCTCTTTGTTTTTATATCTCCTCTTATTATTTATGTTTTTTGGTTTTCTCTTGTTCCCATTGAGTTATCTATGATTTTTTGGATTCGTTTTGATCTCCATTGGTTTTAATTAATTTAAATCTAAGTTGATCTTAGATATGGAGTTTTGGTTTTGTTTTTTATATGAGAGAGTAAAAAATCATGCATTTAAAATAAAATTATGGAATTTTCTATACTAAATTTGATTGAATTAAACACATATCTGGATTCCTCTCATAATTTCATCCCAAAACAAAAAAATAACCACTAAAAATGGACTTCGTATGAATAGTTTATGGCCGATTGAAGTTAGCTAGTCGATTTTGTTTCCTCTAGTCCCTGGAATAGCACTGCAACTTTTCAACCGTGTCTTGTTGGTTTATACCTTGTGGTTACAAGCCATTGACTAATAATTATATGCATGGATTATTCGTGTGACTAAACTTCTAGGCTTGAAAATTCAAATTTACTCTCTGAAAAATTTTGTCTCTACTTTGGATATGTGTTGGCTTTCTATCTCCTGACTAGTTCTAGTCCAGAGCTGTTTTCTAGTGTCTGGTTTCCTTGGATTAGACTTGTTTTGTTGATAAATGTTTTTGACTTGTTTTGGGCATTTATCCTCTTGTTTCTTTCTGATATATTGGACATTTGTTGGATCTATAATTTTTGTTGCTACTAGTTGTTGATTTGTGTTTGATCTGAAGCCATTTCTGATTGGTTTATTCAGGATCTTCCTTAACTTTTTTGTTTCAAGGTTTACTTGAATATATTTTGGTACTTTGGTTGAGGCTTATGTTATTATCTCTAGATCTAATTTTAATACATGTTTCACTGCTTTCAGTGACTGTTTAGATATGTTACATATCCCACTTTTGAATCCTTTTGGCCTTTGTGTGGTTTTGTCACTTGTTTCTAAGTGATCTCTTCCTTCTTTTATTTATTTTCATCACAATTGGTGGTGTTGTGATTGGTAGTGTAGTTTTCATGTAGAAAATTTTATTTGAGTTTGTTTCTATTGCTTCTTATCACCATCATTTAATCTTGTTTAATCCTTCTTGCCTATACGGTCTGGTTTTTACCTTTGTAGAACATTAGATTTGTTGAGCCATTGTGCTGCAACCCTAGCTTGTTGAAATTTCCTTCCTCTTTCACTTTTGGATTTATTTTTTATTGCTTGAGTGTGTTTGTTTATTTGGCCTCTTTTAAGCTTGTTTGTTTTTGTTTTTTTTTTTGGTTTGGTTTTAGGGTCAAAATCTTTATAAATTTTGGGTTTGTTACATTTAATAATTTAGTGAGAGGTACATTATCATATGCATTAGTATGTTGTGAAAAAATCTTACCCTCTTGTAGTTAGAATTCAGTGAAGTGGAAAGAATAATTTGCATGTAGTTGCATCAGGGTTACTAACAAGAGTCATTCACACCATCTAAGATTCATGCCGCATCTTGATTATGTAAACAATGACCACCTAAAATTAACGCAATAATAAAATCAACTAGACTCATCCTTTTCATTTCACTGGTAGTACACCAACATTAGATTAGGCTAAGGTCTTGAAGAGAGATGTGTGAATTAACTTCTCCAAGACTACAAAACAAACTTAGCAGCTTGCGGTAGGGAGATAAATCCACTTGCAATAGTGCAGTATAGGAAGCCCTTCTAACATGAGGGTTAGTCATGAGGTCACACTTAGGTTGGGTGAGGTGAATTACCCCATTTCACTCAGTTTCGGGTGGGACAGATTGCAGAATTTAGACTTATTACAAACAGTGTTATTAGCATTTTGTTGTAGCACTTGGGGGCTACTTGGGAGGAAACTCTCAAAGGGGTTTTAGTCTTAGCTCTTCGGGCTAATTGTCCTACCATTGCATATGAATTTGGCTTATGACTACCCCCCTAGGACGTATTATTGTTGGTGGTAACGTTAATGGCCAATCTTGTTATGGATTATACATAGGTGCATGGTTGGACTCATATTCTCTGTACTTGGGAAGGATATTAGTCACACTCTCGCAGTCCTCTCGAGGGATGCCCCACGGCTAATAAGGGCACTTGGACTGAGTTAGAAACTAAAAGGGTTGGGAAGCAGGTTTCTAGTATAACTGTGCCACCATCAACTTCTTTCTCATTAGTTTGCTTGTGTGACTGCCTCTTAGGAATTTTCTAGTGTGTGTTGTTTGGTTTGAGTCAGTAGCCTTGGCCTTAGGGTGTTTTCACTAACATAAATATGTTAATTTATAATCTTTCAGCCTGGCTAAATATAGTCACCGTTAGTCACATCGTACTCACATTTTTCCTTCTAAACAAGGTGGACTTTCTACCCCTTCATGAAGAGTAGCTATTGGTGCTGAAGACCTTGACCAAACCATAGTTTTAGAGTCTATACTTGGTCCATCTGGTAGTGATTTGATCTATATCAAAACATTACAAGACAAATCAATTTCTCTTGCTGATCCACCTTTTACCGATCCTCTAGGACCTAAGTTATTGCAGCTGAACCCTGATGGTTCCACACTTGCCTATACTCATGTTCCCTTGTCAGTATTCTACCCTATGGCAGAATCATAGTCATATTTACCTTGTGCATTGGTAGTTTCAGCTACCATGTCATCATTTCCACGACTCAGCATTGTTGTACGTACTCCTTTATCTACGCCTCTTACATCTTCTTAGGGAATTCCACCAATATCATTTATATCTCCTACAAATTTCTCATATGTTTCCATGCCTACTCCATCATCTATGTTGACCATGGTCATTAATCCCAGTCAGTTGATAAGGTTAGGATTCCTTTCTCCTAGCTTCATGAAACCTACAATTCATGTCCCTTAGTTAGGTGTGGTTACTCCTGGAAATGTGTTGCGGGGGGGGGGGGGGGGGG
>APFE030992229.1:0-13019 GCA_000404065.3 Pinus taeda | reverse complement strand
ATTTCCTTCCTCATCAAATCAGAGGAGAAAGACATGAGAGCTGAAGCAAAGACCAAGATCAGATGTCTTGTTTCCACACTAATGTTGGCTATGCACTGACAAACTGCTTTATAAAGCTTCTCTGCAAGCCTAAGGGCGTGTTAGTGACCCAACTAACTTAAGTTGCTATTTCGAGAATAGCATTAGTGGATCCTAGTGAAGTTCTAAGGGTTAAAGGAATGAATTGACCCATAAATATCTAGATATTTGTTCCTAAAATCACTCAAGAAAAGCAAGGAAACATCTAGATTCAACCTATTTAGAGGATTTCTAATCCTAATGAAGGAGGAAAATGGGAAAGAGTTGAAATGCATGGCAACTTCATTGCTTTTACCCTAGAGAACTCAAGGAGGAACTTGGCAACCCTAACTTAATTTCTACATAATCAAAGCTAGGTCTGTGGTGATAGAGGTTAGAGCATTTGAAAGGATAACATACTTGATTGTTGAGCATTTTCTCAAATCATAAGAAGTTGGTAAGAAGGGGGAGAGAGAGAGAAGCTTTATAAAGCAAGTTGTCAGTGCATAGCCAACGTTAGTGTGGAAACAAGGCATGTGATCTTCGTATTTGCTTCAGCTATCATGTCTTTCCCCTTTGAGTTGATGAGGAGGTCAATTTACTATATAACAATTATCAGGTTAATCTACAGTTAGATTTTCTACATGGTCTTAGAGGTAGATTTTTTTAGAATTTCTAGAAATTGTACATGGCATCAGAGCTAGCTAATCTATAGAGAAATTTATACATGGTATCAGAGCCAAGTTTATAGAAATTGTGAATAGTATACGGAGAAGAGAAATCAAAGTTTGAAGTTCGGGGTTGCAAGTGCAAATCAAATTCATATCATACTTCAATTGATATGGGACATTATGTGACTAATTTCCCATCGGAGAAGTCCAATAATGGATCCTTGGAAGCATTGAAAGGTGAGGCATTAGCCTCTTAGTTTGAAATGGACTTTACTCTCATAACATGCATGGTATCATTGATGATGGGTTGTGTTTGGTATCTTGATAGTGGAGCCTCATTCCACATGACTGGCGATAAAAGTTTATTCAGTACCTTGGAGGAGAAAGACCTCAAGATGCACATAGAGATGGGTGACGATGAAAGGTATAGTGTTTCAGGAGTGGGCACAGTTTCTTTTCAGAGGGAGCATGGAGCTCCTATCACCTTTAGAGGTGTGAAGTATGTGTCTGGACTGAAGAAGAACTTGGTATCAATTGCGATGTTGGAGGACAAAGGATATGATGTGTTTTTTAGTAAGGGAAAGGTTTTCCTTAGACACATCACCACGAGATAGGTGAAATAGACCGGTTCACGATTCAAGAACCTGTATGCTCTTGAGGTTCAAGATGCATGCAAAGCCTTGAGGAGCAAGGCAAATGTTAGAGACTTGGTGGTTGAGAGGGAGAGTAAATTACCTCTCAACATGTATTTGGTGAACTCCAATATTGCAGCAATGATGCTGCAAATCTTGGGACTCCCTACTTTACTTTTATCAACCCGGTAGTTCGTAACAAACTTGGAAGTAATGGTGCTGTATGCACAAGTACTACCTCTTACTGCAGGATGTCACTTGATCAACTGGCACAAGTTCGCTAGGAGATTAAGCTAACTTCTATGAGTTCTCAGAAGAATCTTTTAGCTATGATGGAAGAAATCTAACTCAAAGGAGGCTATCCTACTTGCAGAAAGAAGATGAAAACTAAAAGGAAATGCAAACCCTAGTTTTACCCACTAACCATACCTTTTCCAGAAACAGAGTTGAAACTACTGAAATGGATGCCATGGACTACTGTCAAGGTAAAATACATGTACGTAAGCTACTTCTAAAGGAAAATGTGGAAAAATCATCTTTTTGTACTTTTGAGCAATTTTATGCAGAATTATTATGCTTGTGTTTTAACTATTTGTGACTGTGCAGAGGTTTGGTGGCGAAGGGAGATGGAGTTGGTTGTTGCAGATGATGAGGAAGGTGTGGAAAGGACCTAAGGAGTCCCTAGCACCCTTCTGGAGATTTCCATTGCAATCAAACTTCGAAAAATCACTCGCATGAACTTCTACAGGAAGTCTGCAGGGGATCTACAGGAAGTTCTACAAGAGCAGGCCGAAAGTGATTTTTGAAGGTTTGGAGGAGGAAAAATAGCGGGAAAAATAAAATCAAGGCTGAATGGATGTGACAAAGGGTCTAGGACTTTTCCAATGAAGTTCGAACATAAAAGAGATGGTTGGATCTGTTCAAAGGTCAAGGAAGCAATTTTGCACAAGAATGTAGAAATTAGGGCTGCTTGGGAAAGTGTGGCGAATGAGTGGAGGAACCCTTGAGAGATGGGCTAGAGCAGGTTGGGTGATGAAAGGATGATAAGCTGGGATGGTATTCAAGTGAGCTGCACACCTGCTTCTAAAAACTGATTCAAGGAGAATTAAAAAAACAGAGTTTTACCTATTTTAACCTAATTCTGACCTAAAAACCAGAAAAGTGCTGAACAGAACTTTATGGACAGGACATTATGCAAAAAAGCCATGGAAATTGAACAATAATAGATCTAAGCATGTAAATACAATTGATATTAACTTCTCCAACTCCAAATCTCTCACTAGCAACTGCATTGGAAAGCCAAAACAATGTTTTGGTGGCAGCAAGAGTGCCCTGGTCTCAATTCATGGTCCCACGGGGAGAGAAAGGAGATCAAGGCCTACTTGGTAGCATTTTTGGGGATATTCTTCTATTATTGTAGCAAACTATCTAATCAACCTGAAACTAGAACAACTATTCTAATCATCAAAAACAACATAAGTAACAAAACAAGACTTAATCTAAACAACATAAATTATTTCATGAATGCAAGAAAAACACATATAAATACAAAAAGGAGGTGCTGGGAACTTGTTTTGGGCCCAACCTCAAGAGCTACAGGCCCCTTAGAAAGATCAGTGCTAGTTCAAGGCTAGATTCATTTCCATTGATAAAAAAATAATAGTCACATCACAAAACTGTCTACAAAAAGAGCTAAAAAATGAGCTGAATGCAGGGCTGCACTAGAGTGCGAAAATAGACTGTTGAATAGCTACCCTACTGAGGCCTGAGGAATTCTTATTTATACAAGTGTGGACCCCCAACATTCCTCCTAAACTTTAGGAACTCAGCTGCCTAAACCCTCAGATAACAACAACTTCACTAGACCTGCTCGGCTGCCCTTGTAATCATCAATGTGGCGGCCTTTGAACTTCGAGCTACTGGTGGAGAACTCGAGGGAGGGGTCATCAATGCAGGAGACACCCTTCCTATAAGTCCTCAGCCTGGTTTCTTCAAGTTTTGGCTATCAATTTCCTCATAAATGCCTGGTCTTGGTCCAAAAATGTCCAAAAATCTGCAATAAACACTCATTAGACTTTGTGGTAAAGTGACTATCCCTAGTTACTCAATTAACATAAATATATTCAAAAACATGCACAAAACTATGGATAATGGTGGGTTAAATGGAAACAATAGACAAAATGAGCCCATATAGTTACCCATTTCTGGGGCTCATCATCACCCCCCTGCTGAATGGGTTGCTCATCCTCTGGGCAACTAATCTAGTTCTCCATCCTTGATGACTTTAACAACTTCCCTGACATCCCATGCTTCTGAGGTGATATCTTCTTCCCTGTCATGAAAACCTGCCTTTCTGTCTACTTCCTCCCATTGCCTATGTTCTTCTTCTTCCTTAACCCCCTCCAATAATCCTAAGAGTAGTGGAGGACTGAACTTAAGGCCAATCCAGTTGGCTTTCAAGTTTTGCATTGATTGTTTGTACAGAGGCACTCTCACCAAAGCCTCCCTCATTCTGGTTGGGGAGTGATACTCCCTGATCTTTAAGCTATAGGATAATGTATTTAATCTCCTCATACAGGCATGAAGGAAATCATCACCAAATAATCTTTCCATATCTTCAAAGTGGGCGATAGCTTGCGCTTGCCTTTCCACATAATTAGGGAGAAGTTGAGGGTTGTTGGCAAGGTGTTGATGAGCATATATGAGAGCTGAGGGGTCTTCCGGTTTTTCCCTGATTAGCAGGGGCTCATTCAGTTCTTTGGCCATGATATGTTGAACTTCCATTGCTCTTTTTTCCTCATGGCTGATCCAAGAAGCCATAGCCATGAGCTGTACATCTCCCAATGTAGCATTGGGGTCCCAAAAGTTCATATTAGGGAGTGCCATATTATGTAAGTAAAACTTTGCTAATTTGGCCTTATCCTCAGCCGAACTAGTATCACACAAATGCATGAACTGACCATAATTTTGGAAAGGGATTATGCCCCTTTGGGCCAACGTTTTGATTTGGAACTAGAGCCATTGGTCTTTAAGGTACAATGCATAAGATCTGGTCGGTTGTCTACATTGCAAGGCTTCCATTGCCTAGCTTGCCATGCAGGCCATCTGGGCTTCTCTTTTCTGCAACTGTTGTTTTAGCATCAACATTTTAGCTGCTGCTTGAGACTCTCTCTCTTGCTGTTGCTTTATCATCATTTCCACATCAGGCTGTGGCTCTCCCTCTTGCTACTGTGTTTCTGCTGCTTCCTTGTCTACTAGGGGACCTTCCTGTAGTTGTTGTCCTTCCGAAATCTATGTTATGTCTGCCCTTTGAGTTTCCTATTGTTGTAACTGCTTTTTAAATAGTGCATTTTCCTCCTGTAACTGGGCTCTTTTACTACTCTCGGTGCGTTTCACCATTGCCAAATCCCTTCTTAATTCTTTCAACTATTCTTCAATGTGGCCTGTGTCTGCAACTCCCTTGGATTTAGCAATTTTCATCCAAGTGTGGGTTCTAACCCTTTCCTGTTCCAATGCAAAGAAAAGGGGTGTAGCAAATTTCTGTGGGATGATCTTGCCACCTTCTAAAAAATTGTAATATGAGACTAAATTAGGCTGAGAGCTAGGTTCAGGTATCTCCTTGGCCTTGCCTTCCTCCTGTAACTGTGTTGCTGCCTCCTCTTCTAATTTTTCAGTCTCCTTTAGCTTTGATAGTGTTTCCTGTAGAGAGGTTTTAGCTTCCTATAGAACTGTTTTGGAGTCCATCAGTCTGATTCTTTCCTTCGAGGTGGAAGTTTTTGGACTCCCTCTCTCATAGGTAATAGAGATTTTAGAGGGGGATTCCTCGTTTTTCTTAGTAGGTGCATCCTCAATTATTATAGGTTACTTTGGTGGAGGCTGGGGCTTGCCCACCTTTATCCTGGTGCTCCTTCTCACAACATCAAATTGCAATATTTCCCTTGTGTCAAACTGCTCTTATCCTGAATTTGATCTTTCGATTTTGGAAAGAAAATATTTTTGACAGAACACAGGGTTTTTCTCAGAGAGTAGATGCAAATTCGATTTTTTCACACAGGCTGGTTTCTACGATTGCAAGTGTTTTCTTTACAGTAGAATATGAGAAAGAAGAAGACAGACTTGGAATATAGAGAAGAAAACAGAGAACTGTGTAGAATTCAGAGAAAATATGCAGGTAGACTTTTAAACTCCTTTCTTTCAATCCAATGTTTTGTTTTTAACCCACCACCTTATATAAATAAGTCATATGTAGGGAGGTTTCCCAAGCCTACCTCATTTTAAGCTCATATTTTGATAAAAATCCCATGTTTTCCTTTTGCTAGCTATTCTATGCCCTTCCTGTAGAAGTTTTCCTGTAGAAATTCTCCTGTTCCTGTAGAATGCAGCAGGGCTCCTGTAGAGCCCAATAGGCAGGAGGGTTTTGAAAAAATTGGCAGAAAACTGGCAAAGGACGACTGGTTTGCTACTTTGAAGGTGGTAGACAAACACTATAGTTGAGAGCTTCGTAACATGCAAATGAACCAAAATGGTAGTGGAGGCTTGGAGTGCATTGTACTTAACTGTTGGCGTAATCTGCGGTGAGGAGATGAGGTGGCCGGATGGGTACATTATCCCCATTCGAACTGTTGGTCCGACGCCAGTGTCATTATGGTTCCTCATGCCACCTGACCGCCATCACCTCCCTTACTCCCATTATCCACCGCCACCACTACCAGTTTCAAATGCCTTCTTCCCCGAGTTAACATGCCGCACATGCTGACTGTGCATCTAATCAGCATTTTGAATTTGGACATGGATCAACTAAATTCCACGAAGGGGTGTGAACTGAATGAGGGTGGCTAGTTAGCTGGTCATCGATTCCACATAATTGACCATTCCCACAGTTCATGCAGTTTTGAAATATTATTCATGTAATCGAGGAATAGGTTTAGGCACTTACCTGCTCAGTCGTTGTTGTGTTATGCATATTTTGGATTTTGGCACTTCATTTCCTTGCTGTTGTTGTTGCTTATGCTTTGCATGCTCGGCCTTGGGTTTTTTCGATGATCTCTCATTCAAACATTTCTCTTCATACGTCCTGTTGTGCTAACCTTGTCTTTGGAGTATGTTTTTCAAAGGGATTAGTTGCTACAGGAATCCTGTAGGATTTCCTGTAGTTGCTTCTCCTCTTTAAATTCAAGCTAATATGTGAGTAGGGCTAAAACTACTGAAGAAGGTCTCAACGGAGAAGAAATCACAGCTAGAGGGTATCAGGTAGGGATGACTAAAACTGCTGCTACCTTTATTTGTCATCTTTTTCTTTTTGTTGTGTGTTTGCAGGATGAAAGAAATAGAATATCTGTATGTGGCTGTGCAGGGACAAAAACGAGTGGAGATGTAAGTGTGCAGGGATGGAATGGTGAAATGGGAAGATGGATGGTGGTAAAGAGGTTCACAAGGCTTCCAGATGAATTTCCAACCCTCGTGTTCTGTTGAAAAATGGATTTTGGCCTCCCTGTGATTTCGACAAGATCCTCCTGTAGAAAACACAGAGTTTCCTGTAGGATGTAGAATTTTAGAACAAATAAGACCAAAACTTGGGAAAGGATAGCAGTGATGGGGTGATGGACTGTGAAGGGTGCATGCGTCTGTCATGTCTTTTCCTCTTGTGCAACCCTCCTGCAATGACCTTCCTACAACCTGCAATTTATTCAAAAGAAGTTAGTTTTTTTTTTTTTTTTTTGAGAGAAAGCTGGGGGCCTCCATGAGGCTTTCACCCTCACTACCTACCTGGGTCCCTCCAAGAGGTTTCAACCAGGATTTTTATTCCTTTTCTTTTTTTCGTTTTTTTTTTTTTTTTTGCTCAGGGTGTGGGTGGAGTGGAGACAGGGACCTACTCCACTACTAGCACTGATTTACCCAGAGTTTCAATGAACTCCTGCTTGGAAAGGGGCTTCTTGTAGATCTTCAATCGATGCCCATTGACGAGCATGGGGATGGCTTCTTCATCAATGGTCCGGATAAGGACTGAACCATTGTCATTGCATTTTTCTATTGTATATGGTCCCAACCATTTGGTTCAGCTTGCCCTTGAAATCTTTATACCTTGAATCATATAGCAGTGCCTAATCTCCTGACTGAAATTGTTTCTCTTTGAGGTGTTGGTCATGCCATATTTTTCTTTGAAGCTGGACTATGTCTGAGTGGAGAAGGGCCTGCATCCTCTGTTCATCTAATCCATTTAGCTGAAGTAATATTTCTTTTTGTGCATCGCTGAGGTCTAGGTCTAGCTGAGCTGCCAGCCTTAATGTGTTATATTCAAATTATATGGACAACAAAGCTTTCTTCCCATAGATCAACTCATAGGGTGTGAAACCTGTGGTATTTTTCCAAGTAGTGTTATAGGCCCAGGTGGCCTCAACCAATCGGTATGGCCAATCTTTTCTGCTGCTGCTCACTACCTTAGTCAAAATCCCTTCCAAAGCTCTGTTAGTGACTTCCACCTATCCATTTGCTTGCGGATGATAAGGGATGGAAGTTCTTTGCTTAATTTTGTGATGTGTGAGTAGGTCTTCAATCAGATTGGAGGTAAACTAACTTCCTTGATCTGTGACCAATTCTCTTGGATAGCCAAACTTGTAGAAGATATTTTCCCTCAAAAACTCAGCTACCTTTTCTTTTGTTGCTGCTTTGATTGCCTTTGTTTCTGCCCACTTTGTCAAGTAATCCATGCACAAAATGATGTAAGACTTCTATTTTGAAGGAGGGTTGATAGGACCCACAAAGTCCATGCCCCCCTTCTCAAATGGCTCGAAAGTCACTTGAGGCTGTAGGGGAATTTCATCCTTTGGATTAGGTTTCCCCATCCTTTGACATCGGTCACATTGGCTAATGTATCTCTTGACATCTTGATGAAGAGTGGGCCAACAGTACCCTGCCTGCAAAATTTTGAAGGCAATCCTCTTTGTTGCAAAGTGGCCCCCACTGGGCCCATCATGGCAGGTTAGGAGGATGTCGAAAACTTCCTCCTCCCTGAAACATCACCTCAAAATCTGATCCAGGCCAAGTTTAAAAAGATTTCCCCCAATCCAAGTGAATGGGGCACTTTTCCTCATGATCTTGCTCTTCTCTTTTGAGGACAGGTGTGGCGGAAACTGTGCTGAAACCAAATAATTTTCTATATCAAAAAACCATGGAGAGAGTACTGAAATAACAAATAGGTGTTCGTCGGGCATTTGATCATCCACCATCCCTTCTTCACCTACAAGCAAATCTAGTCTAGACAGAAAATCAGCAACAACATTTTCCTTACTTGGCTTGTCAACAATGGTCAAATCAAATTGCTGCAATAAAAGTAACCATCTAATGATATGAGCATTTACATCAGGTTTATTCATCAGATACCTAATTGCAGCATGATCAATATGTACGAATGTTTAATAGCTAGTGATGTAGTGTCTCAACTTGTTTAGGGAATGGACTACAGCCAAGAGCTCTTTTTCGGTTACAGTGTAGTTTAATTATGCCTTGGACAGGTTTTTACTGACAAAATATATGGCATATGGTAACTTCTCTTCAAATTTTCCTAGGGCTCTCATATAGCTTTGTTCGAGGCATCTGTGTGAATGTGGAAAGGTAGGGCCCAGTTTGGACCTCTCAGGATTGGGGCAGTTACCAGCTTACCTTTCAAAGCATCCAGAGCCTCTTGACAGTTGTAAGTCCATATGAAATCAACATCTTTTCCCAAAAGACCAAACAATGGAGAGGATAGCTTGCTAAAATCCTTAGTGAATCTTTTATAATACCCTACTGAGCCTAGAAAAGTCCGAACATCTCTTACCTTTTGAGGAGGTGGGACCCTTTGGATGATAGCAATCTTGTTGGGATCCACTTGCAATCCTTGCTGAGAAATTGTATGACCTAGCACAGTCCCTTCCGTCATTAGGAATTCACATTTATCAGGATTGAGGGACATGTTCATTTCAATACACTTGGCTAACACTTTCCTCAAGTTAGTCAATGCTTCTTGGAAGTTATAACCATAAGGGGTAAAGTCAACCATATAGATTTCCATTGAATCATGAACCAACTCAGCAAGTATGCTCAATACTGCTCTCTGGAAAGTGGCAGGAGCATTGCACAACCCAAAGGGAAGGACCTGGTAGGTAAAGGTACCCCATGGACAAGTGAAAGTGGTCTTATCTTGGTCTTCCGAGCTGATTTGGATCTGGTTGTACCCGCCAAACCCATCTAGGAAGGAAAAGAACTTCTTCCCTACCAAGCCATCTAACACTTGATCTATGAAAGGCAAAGGGAAATGGTCGTTCTTGGTGGCCTTGTTAAGCTCTCGATAATCTACACAGGTCTTCCACTTCCTTTTTTTCTTTGGCACTAGCACCAAAGGAGAAACCCATTCGCTGTCAGAGATGGGGTAGATGAATCCTACATCTAGCAGCTTTTGCAGTTCTTCTTTGACAATGTCCTTGAGGGATGGATTTATCCTCCTTTGAGGCTACCTGCCTAGTTTACATTCCTTTTTAATGTAAATGTGATGAGTACAGATTGAAGGGTGGACTCCCTTCATCTCCTTATAGCTCCAAGCAAAAGCATCCAAATGACTGCTTAATAAGCTACACAACTCTTTCTCCTAGGAGGTGGATAGGGCTGAGTTGATCCTCAAGGTTCTTTCTAGGCCAAATTCCACATTATTAACTCAGAGAGAGGTCAGATCAGCCACACAGAGATCAACTGAAGCATTGGCTTGGGTTTCATCCACCAACTCTTCTAATGGAAACTCACTGGGGGGCAGATTTCGAATCAAATCCTCAATAAGATCATCCTTGGTTTGGGGACCCCCTTTGGTAGCTTCCATTGTGCACAATGGTGCAGAGTATACTTCATCCTCATCTTCCTCCTCCAACTAGAGAGGTAAGTCGTGTTCTAGCAGAGGTTGGGCAACATGATATAGGACTAGTTGCTTGGAGATCTACCCATTCCTGATGGTCATTCTCCCAGCTCGACAATTGATGTAAGCATCTACAGTGGCTAACCAATGCCTTCCCAGGATGAGAGGATACCCAATGAGCTTTTCCTTTGGCTGAAGAACCAAGAAGTCAGCAAGGTACTCCTAGGAATCAATGGAGACCATGACATCTTCCACAATCCCCTCAGGGGTCATAGTGTAGCGATCTGCCAACTGCAGTACTGTTGAGGTATTTATTAGGGAACCCTAAAGGTTGAGTTTGAGCATAGTGTCCCTGGTCATTATGTTAATGGTGGCCCCTAGATCAATCAAGGTGTGGGGGATTATAGTGCCATTGATGTGGACATCGACTATAGGACTCCCAGGGTCCAGATATTTTGGATAGATTACCTGTCCCAACATAAGGTCTGATAGTTGTCCTATGACATTGATAGTTGGGGCATCTCTCTTGAGCTTGCCTGGGTGCCTGAAACACTTCTCTTTGATCAACTTGTTGTAGATTGATACATCTTTTATGGCTTGGAGAAGTGGTATTTTTACACATAACTGCTGTAGTTCTCTCAGAAGTTCAGTTTCTTTTGGGGTGTTATATACCTAGGGGGGATAATATGGGGTACCAAGGGAGGTACCAAGGTAATAATGTAATAATGGGATGGGCCATAGTAATAAATAAGGTGGTTAACCCATATCATGTAAGGGACCACAAGTAGTTAGTAATAATGTAATGGGCCCATGGTATTAGTCGATGGTATGAGGGAACCATGGTAATGATCCATGGTATTGTATGTATGAGGCCTATATAGAGGCTAGAGACTCCACATATAGGATGTCAAGGAATAGCGTCAATGAATATTGTATGAACAAGCATATGGCTTGTGGAGTGTTCTCCTTCCTTAAGGAGTGAATGTATGGTGTTGCCCTATCTTAAGGGTTTGATCAATAAAAATCATTTCATATTATTTCTGGGTTTCTTTGCATTATCTTATATTTTCATATCAGATCTATAATATTATTGGGTTAGAGCTACAACAAGTGGTATCAGAGCACTTTCTCGGGCAAAAAAGTGGAGATTTTTTTTTACTTTTTGAAGGATTTCGGGGGCATCGAGTTTATAGATCAGATTTGTATGTTTTGGTGCACGATCTACAAAATCTAATTGCATATATGGATTATATGTGAAAAAATACCCGATTTAAAAAAAAAAAATCGGCTGAATTGGAGTCTGGATGAAGGAGATATCACTGATCTAAAAATCAGTGGGGTTGTAGATAATTTTTCAGGGCAGCGAGTTTTCGGTGCAGATCTGGACGTTTTGGTGCAATATCTGAAAAATCTAATTTTAGATATGGATTCTTTGTGAAAAAATACCCAATTTAAAAAAAAAATTCAGTTGAATCGGAACCCGAATGAGGGAGATATTGCTGATTTAAAATCAACTCTTTTTGCAGAAATTTTGGTGACGGCGGGAGAGTTGCAGCACAGATCTGAAATTTCAGTGCCTGGATCAAGATTTCTATCACATGGGTAGATGTAGAATGATTGTTCCATTTCTGAAAACAAGTCATAATAGGGATTCTGAGCAATATTAATTAAACTGTGACAATTTCAAATTTTTGCCTAGTTTTTTCAAAACCCTCTTCATGGCGGGTCACGGTTTTACAGGAAAAGATAATGGTCCTACTATTGAAGAGTACATAAAAAAATAGAAATCATTATGAAAAAACAATTGGAAATGGTGGGTAGTGGAGCTATTTAGAAAGGAGGCAGCCACATGGTGGGGATTACTTAACCAAAAGAAGTGTCTCAACCTGCTCGATGAAGAATTTGAAAAATTACTTTTAGACAGATGGTCTCATGCCAGAAAACAAGATAAGGAGAAACATGTGGGTCTATTTCCTACTGGTATATCCTTATTACAGGTTCATGGATTGATTCAGAAAGAGAAGATCATTGTTTCTATCAATCCTAGTTGCAAGCATAATTTCATATACCACTTTCTGTAGCTCTAACCCAAAAATATTATACATCGGATATGAAAATATAAGATAATGCAAAGAAACCCTTTAATAATATGAAATGATTCTTTATTGATCAAACCCTTAAGGTAGGACAACACCATACATTCACTCCTTAAGGAAAGAGAACACTCCACAAGCCATATGCTTGTTCATACAATATTCATTGACAATATTCCTTGACATCCTCCATGTGGAGTCTCTAGCCTCTATATAGGCCTCATACATGCGATACCATGGATCATTACCATGGTTCCCTCATACCATCCACTAATACCATGGGCCCATTACATTATTACTAAATACTTGTGGTCTCTTATATGATATGGGTTAACCACCTTATTTATTACTATGGCCCATCCCATTATTACATTATTACCTTGGGTACCTCCCTTGGTACCCCATATTATCCCCCCTAGGTATATAACACTGCACTTCCCTTAGCATGTTTCGTCCCCGAAACATGGGAAGAAGACAAATAATAAGATCTACTCAAAAGAGTAGTCCACTGGTACCATGCATGTGCATCTAGCCATCCAAGAGAAAGGTGAACCCTCGATCTCACTGGTGCCTCACTCGCTTGAGATGGAAGTTGACCATGGCAGCTCTTTGATGTGTAGTAGGTGGATCTTCGCTCCTCGCTATCCATCATACGGGGGTTGTTGTCCTTGTGGCTAATTGGTTG
>APFE030992228.1:15396-37044 GCA_000404065.3 Pinus taeda | reverse complement strand
TTTCTTGACGCAACCGCTGCTTCACTGATCTGAGTACTTCCTTTTAACCTGTAAAGATTTCCGACCTTTTCTGCCTTCATAACCACAAGTGCTCCTTTAAACACTTTCAAGACGCCATCTTGACCTGTAAACTTATATCCATCTGAATCCAAAACTCCCAAAGAAATCAAATTTTTCTTTAAATCAGGTACATGTCTAACACTAGTTAATGTTCTAACTGTGTTATCATACATCTTAATCCTGATATCTCCCATCCCAAAAGTCTAACATGACATATTTTTACCCATAAACACAGAACTACCGTTTACATTTTCATACGAGGTAAACCAATTTCTATGTGGGCACATGTGATGCGAAGCACCAGAGTTTAACATCCAACTATCTAAACCCTGAGAGATATTACATTCAAGTGAAATTACATCTATCATACACAATTCTTCAGCAGATAAAACTTCATCTATCGTACCTGAATCGACCTGATTCGCTTCGTTCTTCAGGTTTTCGGATTCCTTTCGTTTCCAATAGTCCTTCTTCAAGTGTCCAACTTTATTGTAGTTCCAACATTTCGCTTTACACTTCTTTCCTTTCGATTTCGATCTGGAACTACCCCTTGGTTTTTCTCCTCTTTCCTTTGAGCGTCCTCTAGCGACCATGGCTTCTGATGCAGTTGTTTCAGTGCTAGATTTCCTTCGTACTTCTTCAGACATAAGAGCTCCCACGACTGATTCAAACTTCAAAGAATCAACAGAGCTGAAGCTGATTGAAGTTACGAAGTGATCCCATGATTCAGGCAGAGAACATAGCAAGGTTATGGCTTTATCTTCTTCCTGTATATTGACTTCCATATCTATTAATTGACATATTAGTGTATTAAAAACATTCAAATTTTCTGCAACGTTTGAACCTTCTTTCATTCGAAGACTGTATAACTGTCTTTTCAGATAAATTATGTTGGTCAATGACTTTGTCATATAGAGATTTTCAAGTTTTTCCCACAATCCTCACACTGTAGTCTCTTCAACAATGTTGAAGAGAACTTCATCCGCTAGACATAGCCGGATGGTACTGAGAGCTCAGGCATCCAAGTCCTCCCAGTTTGAAGTAGTCATGGTTGCAGGTTTTTTAGTTGCCCCATCCAATGACTTGTGCAACCCGTGTTGCACAAGCAGATCCCTAACCTTCAGTTTCCAAAGAGCAAAATTGCTCTTTCCGGTGAATTTCTCCACCTCGAATTTTGCATTCGACATCTTGGCCATTTTTTTCTTTCCTAGGGTTTCAGAATTTCTAGGGTTTTATCTTTTCTTAAATAAAAAAAATTGTCTTCTTTTCCTTCTTATTTCACTCACACATTCCTTTACTTTCATAGCTTTAAAAAAAAAAAATCTGAGATAAAACAACTTTCTGGAAAAAAAATTCTAAGACAAAAAACTATTGTTGTTTCGTGACTTTCTCACATTCACCACGTAATTAAGAATTTTCTGAGACAAAATAAAATAAAATACCTGGATCAGGCTTTGGCAGCAGAAGGCAGAGTATTCTTCAGCCCGCACAGGTGCTCAACGCACGTAGCCAACTCTTCTCAACTTACATAGCCCGCACAGTCACGGTCCAGCCCGCTCCAGCGCTCTTCTCAATGCACGCACCATGCCGCAGGGCTCTTCTCACAGCTTACGCACAACCTTCACGCTCAGCAAAATGGCAGGCACTCCACGGTCGACAACAGCTCTTCACGCAGGTAGACAACAACTCTTTCAGCCAACATAGAAATCGCAGGCAACCTCTTCACGCAGGTTTTTCAGAAAAAAGTTACAGCCACGACTCTGCAGACTTCAACGCTGGACAACAGCTCTTCACGCAGGTTTTTCAGAGAAACGTTACAGCCACGCTTTGCAGACTTCAATGCTAGACAACAGCTCTTCACGCAGGTTCTGATACAAACAGAATGCACAGCACTCACATGGACACTGCACAGTCACGCAGCTCGGTCTCTTCTTTCAACGCTCACACTCCAGCCCCACAGCTCGGTCTCTTCTCGCAGAGCCTTTACACTCAGCCCGCAACGCGCACCACACCTTCACACTCCACCCGCATAGCTGGCTCTTTCGCACAGCCTTTACACTCAACCCGCAGCACACACAGGCATTCACGCCTTCAGCCAGCACAACCTCAATGCCTAACGCACGCACAGGCATTCATGCCTTCAGCCAGCACAACTTTCACACTTTGACGCAGGGTTTTTGCCACGGTCACACCTCAATTCAATTCACACGTACGCACAGCCTCTCCTTCCTGTTTTCAACGCACAACTTCCTACCTTCAACACAGGCCCGCACAGCCTCACTGGGCTCTGATACTAATTGTAGAGAAAGACATAAAACAATGAAAGAAACAAGAACCCAGAACCCTAGCCAAGATATGTACGAAACTAAATTTGAACCGATTCTCCGCTCTGTTTTATTTCATGTGTAGTACATTACTTTTATATCATGCCTATCGTTACATCTATCATTACATAACCGAGTATTCGGTATGCAACCGCCTAATTACAATTTACATAAAAAAACATTACTAATTTGTTGTCAATGCTAACAGAGAGGATACACAGCCACCGTTTTCTGAGTGTTGGGCTGCGGTTTTGAGTGCCATCGTTTGAAGTCATCCTACCAAGCTTGACTCTGGGTTAGTGCTGCTGTGGAGAGCTGACCTGTCCTTTGTCACAACCGTAGATTGTTGAACTTGCATATTGGATGTTGTGTTTGTGGCACCATACTTGTTTGGTGGTGCACGTTGGCTATTAGTCAAAGTTGCATGAAAGGATTGAAAACTCATATTTTGAGACTTTTGGTGTTTAAAACTGCAAGCTTGATGGCCAGGTTTAGGTTGTTGGGATCACGTTGAATAGGGTTCTGAGAACATTATGCAAATGTTACTACTATGAATGTTGCTGAAAGAAAATAATTAGAAGAATCCAAACAAAAATGGGAAAGCTAAATCTTGCATTTTGAATTCTTTAGACGACTTTATTTTTTCTAAGTAACTAGTGCAAAGACCATTAAAGAAATGTGGGATATTCTTAAAAGGACTTATTAAGGTAATGAATAGGTGAAAATTGTGAAATTACAAAACATTAAATCTTAGTTTGAAACCTTGAAGATGAATGAATTGAAAACTATTGATCAGTTTATGAGTAGAGTTATGGGTGTTGATCTAATTCAAATTAATGGTGACAAGTTAGAAGATAAAAGGGTCATTGAAAAATTTCTTAGATGTTTGCTATTAACAAAACTTTCCTTGGAAGAATTAACCGGTTCCTTATTGTCTCATGAAGCAATAATTAATTTGGATGTTGTTACTTTAGAACATGCTTTCAAGTCAAAAGTTTCCATGTATGGGGGAAAAGGAATATGTTTTCACGGGAGAAAAGGAAGAGGTAGAGGGGAATCTCTAACGGAGGTTAAACCACAAGTAACATATTCAGAGTAGCATCAACTTGAACGTGGTCATAAGTGGATAGATAAGTGAAGATTAATTCAATGTCACCATTGTAAAAGGTATGCCCATTATAAATCTTAATGTCAAAAGTTGAAGTATGTTTTAAATAGAAATAAAGCTAATATCTCTAACTCTTAGTGTGAAACATCTGATGCTTTATTTTTCTTATCTCAAGTCACTGAGAAAGTACCTAACAAGAATAACGGGTTGGTTGATAGCAGTTGTAGTAATCATATGACTAGTCATAGTGATTTGTTTTATTATCTTCATACATCTTTCACTTCTACTATTGGTTTGGGTGATGATCATCAAGTGAAAGGTTCATGAAAAGGTGTTGTGCCAATACTAACCAAGAAACAAGTGGTGAAGAATATTAATGATGTTTACTACGTACCCAATTTCAATCATAAATTGTTGAGTGTTGGTTAGTTAGATGCACATAGTTATGATATTAAGTTTCACTGCACTACTTGCACAATTTTTTATCAAAATAAAACTCTGGTTGCAAAGATTCCTATGACAAAGAATGGGCTGTATCAATTAGAAACTGAATTGTGGAATTTGTGATATGGTCATTTACCTATTAAAAGTATGAGTTTGTTGCAAAGACAATTTATGGTAGAAGGTTTTCCTACATTGTCTGAACAAATCTTTCCCTATATAGGTTGTGCAATGGACGAACATAAGTGAGATAGTTTTTTATCATCTCCTTACAGAGCCAAAGAACAACTAGAGTTAGTACATACACATTTGTGCAGTCCTATGCAAACATAATTAGTTGGTGAAAGTTTCTATCTTCTCACATTTATTGATGGCTTTATCAAGAAAGTTTGGGTTCATTTTATCAATTACAGATATGAGACTTTTTTCAGTTTTAAGGAGTTCAAGGCTGAAGCTAAGAAAAAAGTGGAAATTTTGTCAAAGTTTTGATATCTAGTGGAGGAGGTGAGTATGAATCTAAAGAATTTGTTTATTTTTGTAAATGACACGACATTAAGAAATAGACAACAACTGGATACATTCCACAGAAAAATTGAGCGGTAGAAAGGAAAAATTGGATTATCATGAACATGGCCAAGAATTTTCTTATAGCAAGAAATTTGTATAAATATTTTTGGGCTGAAGTAGTTTCAAGCTTTATATACATACCAAATAGATCAACAACTTCTAGTTTTCAAGGTAAGGTTCCTAAAGAAGCATGGAGTGGAGAAAAGGTAACTGTTTCACATGTTCGAGTTTTTGGTTGTTGTTATAGACATATTTGGGCACTGCATCCCCAATCACATATGTCCATAAACCAAGGGATTCTAAACCCCTAAAAGTGTTTTTTCATACCCTAAAGGAACAAGGTCAGTTGATTACATTATTTCCCAGAAGTTATCCCTAAAAAACTACTCAGAACTGGTCAAAACTGGACCATACAGACTGCTCAATGGTAAACGTGTGATGCATCTCACCTATTACACACGGGAGGTACGATGCATACTAAAAAGCCCTTCTGTAGGGTGTGATGAGGAAGAGTAGACAAATGGCAGAGGCAGTTTACTAAGTGGAAAACCAGAGAATCATCTAGAAACTTCCCGTGTGACACTTGCCTCTCTGAATTCGCCAAGGGATGAGTAAGAGATCATGAAATCTCCATGTGGAACCAAGAACTATCAGCGAAATGAAACTAATCAAAATCCCAGAAGCTGACTCACCCACTTGCAGATATCTATATATGGATCCCTCATCCTAGAGATCCAAAGGTTGGAATTTTGTAATTTGTAAGGAAGTGTTGTTGGTTTCTGTTTGATACATTGTATTGTTGGGTGATCTAGCTTTTCATAAGGTGAAGAGGGCTTTCATGCTAGGAGGATGGCGCTAGATTAGACAGCTTGGTTGTAATCCTCTCTTCTACTATTTCTTTCAATAAAGCTATTTGAGTTTTCCTCCATATACTTGTATATCTCTTAATCTTGTATTTGTGTATGCATTTGTATGCTTAATATACATCTGATCCTATATGTTTATGGTTATAGATCTCTATGCTTTGATGGTATTTTGCTGCTTTGACTCTACAGGTGTTCTTTGAAGCGGAACAAGTGAGGAAGGAGTGGCAAAAGCTGTATCAAGGGAGAGAGGAAACAAGCAAGGAGCCAAGAGAAAGACTAAGGTTAGTATTCTCTGCTCCTCTCTCATCTATCTCTCATAAAGGAAAACACAAGTGACTTTAAATTGTTTGCTTCTAAGATAGCTACCCACCTTAGTGGGACTACCAGCTCTGAATGGACTCTAGTTTTCCCGATAACAGTTTTATTGTTTTTCTCATGTTTAAGAAAAAATAAGAATGAAGCTTGATGATAAGAGTGAGAAGTACATTTGTATAAGATATTGTGAACAATCTAAAGCTAAAAATTGTATAATCCTATTACTAAGAAGTTTTTCATAAGTCGACATGTTAAGTTTATGGAAGATAAACCATTGAATGGAATGCAAAATAGTACTTTTCATAATCCTTTTGGTGTGTTAAATGATCATCATGCGCCTACAAAAAGTGTTCCAAGAATGTATCTTCAAGGCGAAAGTAGTTCATCATCAATGATTCCGATTCTAATCAAAATCAAAGAATGAGAATTTTGAGTGATATTTATGCACAAGATGATGATGATAATGTAACACATTTTACATTTTTCTAATTTAAACCTACTTTTTTTGAAGAAGACATAAATAAAAAGAATGGGTAGATGTAATGAATAATGAAATTGATGATATTGAAAGAAATCAAGCTGAGGATTTGGTTGATTTACTTGCAAATAAAAACTCTATATGTGTTAAATGGGTTTATAAAACAAATTTGAATGAGGAAGGTGAGATTGATAAACACAAATCAATGTTAGTTGCCAAAGGTTTTTCACGACAACTTGGCTTAGAGTAGGGTGAAACTTCTATACCTGTAGCAAGAATAGACATTGTTTGATTTGTATTTGTTGTAGCAGCACAAAACAAGTGGCCTATTTACCAAATGGATGTAAATTTTGTATTATTGAATGACATATTGAATGAAGAAGTGTATGTGGATCAGGAATGTAGATTCTAAATCAAAGGACAAGAACGTAAATCTACAACTTGAGAAATCCATTTTAGTCTTGAAGCAAGCTTGAAGAGCTTGGTACAATAGAATTGATCATTACTTGTTGAATGACATGAACTATATAGGGAATATTTAGTTAGATGAATTTAAAGCAACAATGAAGATGAGTTTGAAATTATAGATCTTGGATTAATGAAAATTTCTTAGGCATTGAAGTGGAACAATAAAATAATTGTATCTTTATCAATCAACAAAAGTATTCTACTATTGTTTCAAAAAAGTTTAAGATGAACAAGTGTAAACTAGTAGATATTCCTGTTGAGCTTTGTACAAAGTAAGCAAAGATGATGTGGGTGCTGTTGTTAATACCAATTTTTATAAGAAACTTGTTAGTAGTCTTATGTATCTTATTAATACTAGACCTAATATAGCATATGCAAAAATTTATATTTCTGGGTTTATGGAATCTCCTAAGCAGTGTCATTGGAAAGTTGGAAAAGAATTTTAAGGTATATTGCAGGCACAACCACTTATGATTTGAGGTACACAATTTCAGTAGACAGTAAGCTCATAGGTTATAGAGACAATGATTTTGCATGTTGTATTGATGACTTGAAGAGCATTTATGGATATTGTTGTCTATTTGGCAAGAATTTGATTACATGGACATCCAAAACTAAGTTCACAGTTTCCTTATCTTCAGTAGAAGTAGAGTACATAGAAAATAAGTAGAGCAAGATGAAAATAAGTATGGTTGAAAAGAATTATGTTAGACTTTGGATATACATAAAAGGAACCTACTTCAAATCTTTTGTGATAATACTCTCATTATTTCCTTGTCAAATAATAATGTCTTTCATAAAAAAAAGCAAGCATATTAATACTCAATTCCACTTCATTTGTTAACTTGTAAAAAATGGTGATGTAACTCTCAAATTTTGTGATTCCAAAGAAAATTTCGAGTCAATTTAAAATTTCAATGTCAAAATTTAGCATTTTTACTTTTATTGATGATTTTTCTCATAGATGTTGGATCTACTTTATGCAGAAGAAGGATGAGACCTTCTCAAGGATTTGTGAGTTTAAAGCCTTGGCAGAGAAAGAATCTGGAAAGAAAATAAGGGCCTTGCGTAGTGACAATGGTGGAGAGTATGTCTCCCAACAGTTTAAGGAATTATGCGCATTAGAAGGAATTAAACAGGAGTTGACGACACCCCATAACCCACAACAGAATGGGGTGGCCGAAAGGAAGAACGGATCAATTATGGGAGCAGCTCGAGCGATGTTACATGACCAAAGCCTACCACTTCATTTGTGGGCTGAGGCATGGAATACAACAGTATACTTGCAGAACAGAAGCCCGCACTGTATACTGGGAATGAAAATACCAATGAAAGCCTTTTCTCTGAAGAGACCATATGTGAGTAACTTTGGGATCTTTGGATCATAGGTTTATTTCCATGTGACCAAAGATGCCCAGAAGCATCTAGATCTAACGACTGGGTTGGGGATATTTGTGGGGTACACTGGTACACCTCACAGCTATTGGGTGTTCTTGCCTTCTAGTCAGAGGATAGTGGTACACAGAGATCTAAAGTTCGATGACCAGAAATCCATCAGAGTATCAATTGAGTGGGAGCTCAAGTTGCATGTAGACGAGGAATGTTCAGTTCCTAAGGAGGAGGAGCCTCAGACTGATGCAGAGCATCCACGTGTAAAGGATTTGGGAGTGGAGACGTCCACTCATGTTGAGTCTTCCAGAGATGGGTGGAAATGCTCAAGTGAAGCTGATAGGTTGATGCTAAATGCGTTAGAGAATGTGGGACAACCATCTTCTAATTGCAGACAGAGGATGTCACCCGAGTGGTACACTGGTTACATGGCCCTAGTTGGGGAGTGTGTAGAGTTCGAAACTTCTTCATTGGAGGAAGATGTGCAGCAACCCATCTGCGTTGATGCAATGGTGAAGGAGTATGACTCCATCATTCGGAACTGTGTTTGCGATGTTGTCCCAAGAACTCAGGACAAGTTAGTGGTGAGTTCCCGATGGCTGTACAAGGTAAAGTAGGTAGCTGATGGTAGTGTTGAGAAACATAAGGCAAGTTTTGTTGCTCGTGGTTTCTCACAGGTCGAGGGGATCAACTAGGATGAGAATTTTTCTCCTGTAGCAAGGTACTCATCTATCAAATCAATGTTCACCCTATCAGCTCAGATGGGTTGGAATATCCGTTAGATGGATGTGAATATTGTGTTCCTCAATGGGAAGATTGAGGAAAAGGTGTACATTGAGTAGCCAGAAGGTTTTGAGACCTTTGATCATGAGTCGCATGTGTGCCAACTCAAGAGGGATTTGTACAGGCTGAAGGAAGCACCTCGTGCTTGGTACACTAGGATTGACATCTATTTCACCAGGTTGGGCTTCACCAAGAGTGAAGTAGATGCGAACCTTTACCACATCATGGTAGAAGGTAGGCCATTGACCATTGTTCCTTATGTTGATGATCTGATTTTGACAGGTGATGATCAGTTGATCATGTCTTGCAAGGAGGACCTTTCAAGAGAGTTTGACATGAAAGACATAGGTCTTATGCAGTACACTCTAGGCATGGAAGTGTGGCAGAAGGATGGGGAAGTGTTTGTGTCTCAAGGCAAGTATGCCAATGAGATACTCAGGCGGTTCCACATGGAGAAGTACAAGCCCATGCAGCCTCCTCTAGCTGGTAACTGGAGGAAGCAGGATGCTACTTCAGGTGAGGTAGTAGCTACTACTATTTATCAAACACTTGTGGGTTCATTGATGTATCTAGTGAACACGCCACCAAATCTATGCTTTGCGGTGAACTAGCTGAGTCAAGCTATGGTTCAGCCTACCGAGCTAATTTGGAAGGTAGCGAAGCATGTGTTGAGATACCTCAGAGGCACATCTTAGTATAGATTGTGCTACAGATGGATAGAGGGAGTGAAGCTTTAGGGATTCACAGATGCAGATTGGGAAGGAAGTCCATTAGACTGGAAGAGAACTTCGGAAGGAATATTCAACCTTTGCTCACCTGGAGTTTCTTGGTACAGAAGGAAATAGAGGTGAGTTGCACTTAGCTCAGTAGAGGCTGAATACATGGTTCCCAGTCAGGCAACATGTGAGGCCATTTGGATGTGGAAGATTCTAGTTGGATTTTTTGGTCAGAGGATGGATCTCACTGTGATCTGATGCGATAACTAGAGTTGTATCAAACTCTTAGAGAATCCAGTATTTCATGACAGGTCCAAGCACATCGATATCCAGTACTATCATCTTCGAGACTGTGTGGTGAAGAGGATCATGTTGTTGCTATATGTTTCGATTGAGGAACAAGATGTAGATATTTTGACAAAGGCATTGTCAAAATGCAAGTTTGAGTTCCACAGAGACATGATTGGGGTAACTGATAATCCCTTTCTTGTTGAGAGGGAGTGTTGAAAATAGAAACAAAAAGTGCTAAAAATAGATGTGATAAAAATAACACTGCTATAAATAACATTTCAAGATACATTCCAATTTTAGTTAGTCCCTGAACTAAAATTGAGAATTAAAATTAAAATTTGATCTTAGGAGCTGTTTGTAAAATAATTAAGTAATTCATCTTGATTTAATTAGTTGTAGAAAATCAAACATGAAGTCTGTGTGAAGACATGAAACAATTTTCCCTTTGATTGAGGAATTTATCCCTTGATTAAGGAGATCAAGATGAGTTTTACTTTGAGTTGTAATTACATAGCTTAGTTATCTGAGTTAAGTCCAGTTAGATTAGTTGCAATAGTTTGTGGAACTGATTATGAGTTCAGTTAGTTAACACATGCATGCATGTAACTGCTACACTTTAGATAACTGAATATTCTCTCATAAATAACTCATCCATGTCAGTTCAGTCAGAGACCCATTTGAGATTATATGATGGGATAATGTACTATTAGTTGTAGGAATATTCCATCTAGGATATCTCTTGCATGCGGAAGGAATTCATTCCTTAGGGATTGTGTAGTTACTTTTGAGTTTAATGAGTTCTATCAGAGGTAAATTGACATAGGTGGCAACATTGGACCCTAGAAGAAACTGCGCAAGGAAATAGGAGGCTTGAAGCACTCGAGGAAGGCATATTTTGTGTCTATTCAGTCTATGACTAGCTTTGTAGGATTGTACTGAGAGATGGATAGCTTGTGAGCTAAATATTTGTGTAACCCAGGCATATTTCCACTTGTATGTTATTACAGAGATCGGGGTTTTTAGCTGAGGATTTCCCCAGAGTATTCTTTTGTGTTCATGTATGATTTCTTTCTAATTCTATGTTATATGTGTTCTATTTGATCTTGCTCATAATCAATTAGGCTTCTGCAAGTTTGTTGTAGAAGTAGATCAAGTATTTTTCTTTAGTATATTGCATAATCTGTTGATCTACAGTGGGAAATTCTACATGGTATTAGAGCAAAGGTGATCAAAGGAGAGAACAATATATAAAGAAGGGAGAAGTTCAAAGTTTGAAGTTCCTGATTATAGAATTCAAATTCTTATCACATCTCAAATTTCACCAATGGCGTTCAATGGTTTGAGACTGGAGTATGCCCTTAATGGCAGCTCAAATTATATAGCCTGGAAGGATCGCATGGAAGTAGTATTAGAGGACAACGGTTTGATGGACATCATTGATCAAGAAGTCCCCAAGCCAACAGTAGCTAATGCTACAAAATTGGCGAAGTGGAAGAAATGTGTGGCTAGAGTGAGGAGAATCCTTCTGTAAGGAGTTCGAGACCACATAGTCTCGAGTCTCCATGGGAAGGAGACACTGTTTTCAATGTGGAAAAAATTGAAAGATCTATATCAGAATAACAACAATTAGAGGAGGTTGGTGCTGAAAGACAAGCTTTGGAAAATCAGGGTGACACAATCTCTACATATCTGAACAAGCTCACCACCTGTAGTGACGAACTTGGAAGTGTAGGGATCACGACAATCAATGATGACACAGTGAGTCTTGCTCTCCTTGGTCTTCCTAAAAGCTGACATAGTGACCAAGACTCAGTAGACGGAAGAGAGAAACTGCCAGATTGGGAACGAATTTGGTTGGATCTAATGTAGGAGGAGATAAGAAGAAGCACTAGAGATGGATCTTCATCAAAGAAAGATGATGAAGAAAATCTAGCCTTAGTGAGTAAGGTGAGGAAAGGGACATGGAAGGCATTCCATTCCAAATCCAGTTCTTCCCATGGTGGGAAGAAGATTGACAAATCAAAAGTAAGATGCTTTCATTATCATGAGGTGGGCCATTATGCTACGAATTGTCCACAGAAGAAATCCAAGAAGGGATCCTCGAAGGGTTCAGATGGTGAGGCATAGGCCTCACAATTCAAATTGGATTTCTCCCTTATCACATGCATGGTTTCGTCGATGGTTGGATTGTTTGGTACCTAGATAGTGGAGCTTCATTTGACATGAGAAATGACAAGAATATTTTCAGTACCTTAGAGGAGAGGGATCTCCAGAGGTGGATCAAGATGGGTGATGATGGAAAGTAACATGTCTTAGGTGAATGTATGGTTGCATTTCAGAAGGAGCATGGAGCTCCTCTCACCCTAACTGATGTAAAGTATGTACCAAGTCTGAAGAAAAATCTTGTGTCTATCACTATGCTAGAAGAAAATGGTTATGACATAGTTTTTAGTAAAGGAAAGGTATTCCTAAGGCATATTGGCACTGGACAGACCAAGAGGATTTTGATTCAAGTAAAGAATCTCTACAAGCTGTAGGTAGATGATTGTGCTGCATTAAGTTCCAAAGTAGAGTTGGTGTAGAGCCAAGATGTTGGCAAGCTATGGCATAGAAAATTGGGCCACTTGCATCATGGGGCCTTGAAGATCATGCATCAGATTTCTATCAGACTTCCCAAGGGAAAACTGGAGCAGAGAGATACATACAAAGGTTGTACCTTGGGTAAGTATGCGAAATCTTCCTTTCAGGATTGAGATAGTAGAGTTGGATCAATCCTAGAGCAAGTTTACACAGATGTGTGTGGACCATTCTCTACAGGATCCATTGCTAAACAAAGGTACTATGTTATTTTTAATAATGATTTTTCGTGTAGATGTTGGATCTACTTTATGCAGAAGAAGGATCAGACCCTCTCAAGCTTTTGTGAGTTCAAAGCCTTGGCAGAGAAAGAATCTGGAAAGAAAATAAGTGCCTTGCGTAGTGACACTGGTGGAGAGTATGTCTCCCAATAGTTTAACGACTTATGTGTATCAAAAGGAATTAAACAGGAGTTGATGGTATGTGATAACCCACAACAGAATTGGGTGGCCGAAAGGAAGAACATATCGATTGTGGGAGCAGCTCAAGTGATGTTGCATGACCAAAGCCTACCACTTCTTTTGTGGGCTGAGGCATGAAATACAACAGTATACTTGTAGAACAAAAGCCCACACTATATACTGGGAAGGAAGACACCAATGGAAGCCTTTTATAGGAAGAGACCATATCTGAGTCACTTTAGGATCTTTGGATCATCGGTTTATTGCCATGTGACCAAAGGTGCTCGGAAGAAGCTAGATCCAACAACCGAGTTGGGGATACTTGTGCGGTACACTGATACACCCCACAACTATCAGGTGTTCTTTCCCACCAGTTAGAGGATAGTGGTACGCAGAGCTCTGAAGTTCGACGAGTAGAAATCCATCTGAGTATCAGTTGAGAGGGAGCTCAAGTTGCATGCAGAGGAGGAACTTTTAGTTCCTAAGGAGGAGGAGCCTCAGATTGATGTGGAGCAGCCGCATGCAAAGGATCTGGGAGTGGAGACATCCACTCATGTTGAGTCTTCTGGAGATGGGCAGAAATGCTCAAGGGAAGTTAACAGGTTGATGTTGGATGTGCGAGAGAATGTGGGACAACCATCTTGGAGGTCACCCAAGCGGTACACTGGTTACATGGCCCTAACTGGGGAGTGTTTAGAGTCCAAACCTTCTTCATTCAAGGAAGCAGTGCAACGACCGGAATGGGTTGATGCAATGGTGGAGGAGTACAACTCCATCATTTGGAACTATGTTTGGGATGTTGTCCCAACACCATAGGACAAGTCAGTGATGAGTTCTCGATGGCTTTACAAGGTAAAGCAGGCAGTTGATGGCAGTGTTGAGAAACATAAGGTAATTTTTGTTGTCCAATGGTTACTCAGAGGTTGAGGGGATCGCCTATGATGAGATTTTTTCTCTTGTAGCAAGGTACTCATTTATCAGATCAATGTTGGCACTATCAGGTCAGATGGGTTGAAAGATCCATTAGATGGATGCGAAGATTGCATTCCTCAATGGGAATATTGAGGAAGAGGTGTAGATTGAGTAGCCAGAAGGTTTTGAGACCTTTGATCATGAGTCGCATGTGTTCCGACTCAAGAAGGCTTTGTACCGGCTAAAGCAAGCACCCCATGCTTGGTGCACTAGGATCGACAGCTATTTCACCGGGTTGGGCTTCACCAAGAGTGAAGCAGATGCAAACCTTTACCACATCATGGTAGAAGGTAAGCCATTGATCATTGTTCTTTATGTTGATGATTTGATTTTGACAGGTGATGATCAGTTGATCAAGTCTTGTAAGGAGGACCTTACAAGGGAGTTCGAGATGAAAGGCATGGGTGATATGCACTACTCTGTAGGCATGGAAGTGTGGTAGAAGGATGGGGAAGTGTGTGTGTCTCAAGGAAAGTATTTCAATGAGATACTCAGGCGGTTCCACATGGAGAAGTGGAAGCCCATGTAGACTCCTCTAGATGGTAACTGGAGGAAGGAGGATGCCACTTCAGGTGAGGTAGTAGCTGCTATTGTTTATCAGCAGCTTGTGGGTTCATTGATATATCTAGTGAACACACGACCAAATATGTGCTTTGTGGTGAAATAGCTAAGTCAAGCTATGGTTCAACCTACCAAGTTGTTTTAGAAGGAAGCGAAACTTTCCTTGGGGGATATTTCACCCAACAGGCCCCCAATACAAACATTGTGACATTCTCTCGGGTCACTCTGTCAGTGGGAAGATATTTGTGCGAAGACCTCCCAATTCCACCTGGATTTCTGCAAGATTAGCAGCGCACAAAGCAGCTGCCTGCTGCACCTCCTCGACGCATTGTTCAGAGACCGTTGCAGCTAAACTACTTCCCTGAACTTCTTCCTGTGTTGCCTGTAGCTGCGCAAGCTTTACTTCAATGGAGGCTGTAATGATGTACGCCCCATCCATCCAAGGCTATAAGCGCAACTTGAAAATGACTTCCTTATGTTGAGCAATATCTACCTATTCCTTGAGTGCTTTTGCCTGCTGCATCCTTGTGAGCCTCTGTGTAAGGGCAACCATCTACGTGGTCCCTTTTAGTTCATCATATCTCTACTGTAGCTTGTGCGCCTCTGTCTCTAGGCTCTGTATGTTCGAGTCCTCTTGCATAGTAGTAAGAACCTCGAAGAACTGCTCAAACAACTTTGTGCAGTCTATCAATGCACTCTTGACCTCCACTACTACTGTTGCAATCATGCTGGCACGTTGTTCCTTAACCTTTGGCAGAGTTGAAGGTTGTGCCTTGAACTGAAGTTTGGCTATCTGAAGGTTTAGTTTGAGTTGAACCCTGGCCATCTCTTATTTTGCCTTGCGCACCGCTGCTACAAGTTTCTAGATGATCGCCTCCACTGGTTCTTCTGCTTGTATGGCAAACTCCGAGACCATATGGTAGGCTTCCTTGACCACCTATACTAGCTGTCTATTCTAGGCCACTACCTCGTCACGCTGCAGGCTCAACCGTTTGATGTTGATGCACTGCTCGCTCATTACCTAGAGCCTGTAACTCCATCCTGCAAAAGATAGAGCATCTCCTGAGGGAGCGGAACCATATTTAACCCAATTCTATTCAACCTGCTAACCATTGGCCTATTGGCCTCATTTTCTATAGCTAGTGCTCCCTTTAGCAGCACTATGGCATTAGTCATCCTAGCGCACATCATTTCCTCGGTCGTGGTCATGCCTAGTGCGAGGCTGGATAACACAGTACTAGACTGTGGAGTGTGCACCCGGAACTCCTATATCTGCGCTCAGAGAGTCCCCAACACCATCTAGTGTTCCTCCGCAAACTATTGGAGGACCTCTGCGGTGATGTCCCTCACCATCTCCCCAGTGTCATGCAGATCCCCCTCACTGAGGGAGTTCAGGTCACAAGAAGTATTTGAAGCCTTCAACTTCTTCTGCAGCCCTACCTACTCTCTTGGGTGCAGTCATTTTAGCTGGGTGGAAGTTGTATGCAGGTCCGCGCCACCTTGCTATATATTTGTCTATAGCTCAGGCAAAGGAAACCTTTCTCCCTTGTGCTCTTCCTTTTCTGCCTTCTACTATTCTTCCTCCTCCTTCTCAGCGTCACGTGTCACCTGGGCCTTACCTGCTGCCACCTTATTCTTCTGCTTTTCTACCAACTGTGCCATCCACAGTTTCACCTCATCCTTTTTCCTCTGCACAGTAGACTTCTCTGCTTCCACCACAGAGCTGGTTGGACCGCGCCACTCCGGTGGCCACAACTCAAAGACCACAAAGATGACATCGTCTATCACCAAGTAGGGTAGCTCGCATCATGTCTCCACATGGTCCTTCCATGCCCTGATGTACACGTGGTGGAAATCTGCCTTGAACTCCACGAAGCTCTGCAAACTATTTTATACCGTGGGCGATAACCGGGGTTTGTGATTAATCCCCATTTTGATGTTCATCTCCATGAACACCCAGAATATTTTACCATCCCTTATCGCTTATGCATATTTAGTTTCCCACAATGAAGAGTACTTCACTGCATCTAGAAGATCCTGTGGGATCATCAGGAACGATGTCCTTAAGCAATTCCCATGCCACCAGTACTATGGACAGTAGCAGCCACGCAAAGTGAAAATTCTCCCCCTACTCATGTGCCTTGAGACAATTCTCGAGGAGCTTTCTGCATAAGTAGTTTGCCCAGTTGAACTAGACCCCTTATGCACGTTGCGCTACTAGAGAAACCACCAATGTAGGCACCTCATCTGCACGACACTTCTGCATAACCTTTCTGGCCAATATGTGTGTCACGACTTTGACCGCAGTGTTGTTGATGCTCAAAATCGCGTACCCTCTCTTCTTTTTCTCGAGCTTAAACTTCTTCTTCATGGCCTCCGCGATGGCCAAATCATCACTCGTACCCTCTGAGATGTTCATTGGGTCCTCACCTTTGCAAGGGAGCTGGGTAATTCTATGAACCAAGTGGTCTATGATGGGGATGGGTTCCTCCAGCCACAAGCACCCATCATGCACCAGGTAGATCAGCTGCCTCATGACAAAAATAGTCAGTGGGGCACGATGGTAATGCAACACCTAGATTTTAACAACCCTGCCTTCTCTACACCTCGCAACCACTTACGTGGATCCATCTTAATGACCCTTGTCGGCATGTCTTTTGTTGGCGCATTAGCTACGCGATTTCTTTTGTCGACATGTCTTTTCTTTTCGTGTTCTACAAGATGTCAGTCTTCAAATTTTAGTACAGGAACTTGCCCCAAGTGTGCTCCTTCAAAAATGATGTCGTTAGGGAGCATTGGAGTCTGTAGAGAGCTTTTTCTCTCGTCTAGATCTTTGTGCACCCTTGCATTTCCCTTCTACGGAGGAACAATTGTGGGCAACCTGAGAGGGTCCGTACCCTGGGTTTCCACCCCCATTTCTACATCCTCCTCCTCCTCTACCATGATTTCCCCAAATTCTACCTCCTCATCAGCCTCCAAATTGATATCCTTCCCCTTTTCTTCCATGGTGAGCCAAGTCCTTAATAGATTTCTAGGGGACATGCACACTGGTACCATAGCCTACTTGTATTTCTTGGGTCTCGATGTTGTTATAGACATTTTTGGGCACTTCAAACCCAATCATAAATGTCCATAAATTGAGGGCTCCTAAGTCCCTAAAAGTGTTGCTTCACTACCTAAAGGAACAAGGTCAGCTGATTACATCATCTCCTAGAAGTTCTCCACTAAAAACTACTCATAAATGGTCAAAACTGGACCATACTGAAAACCCAGTGCAGAGGGTGCGATGCATGTCACCTTCCCAGTGTACAAGGTGCGATGCATACTGAATTGCTCCTCTGTTGGGTGCGATGGTCGGGAATGGACAAATGGCAGGGACAAAATGCGAGGTGGAAGATCATGGAATCTTCCAGAAGCTTCCCCTCTGACACTTGCCTCTCTGTTTTTGACCAAGGATGGCTAAGGGATCATCATTCTCTAGGTGGAAGTAGGAACTATCAGAGAGAGGACACTAATCAAGACCCCAGAAGATGACTCACCTCCATATAATCATTTATATATGGATCCCTCATCACATAGATCCAGAGGCTAGAATTTTGTATCTTATAGAGAAGCGTTGTTGGTTTTCTGGTGTACATTCGTAATGTTGGTTGATATAAGCTTTACTTGAGGTGAAGAAGGAATTTCTATCTGGAGGATGATTTTGGGTCAGAAAATATGGTTGTAATCCTCTTACTACTTTTCATCTTAATAAATCCATTCAAGTTTTCCTCATATTCTTGTATGTTTACTTATATATGCATTTGTATGGTTAACACACATCTGGTCCTGTGTTATTTATGAATATATATCTTTGTTCTTCGATAGTAGTATGTTGTTGTGATTCCACAGGTGCTCTTTGAATCTTGGCAGATGAAGAAGAAGCGGGAAAGCATTATCAAGAAGGAGAGGAAATCAAGCGCAAGACTAAGGTTGGTCTCCCTGGTTCCGCTCTTGTCTATTTTCATAAAGGAAAACGAAAGTAGACTTTACTTGTTTTTTTCTAAGATAGCTACCAATATTAGTGGGAATAGCAGCATCCGAGTGGACACTATTCCCGATAACAAAATGGCGACTTCACTCGGGAGCGACTAGATTGTTTGTTAGCCTATCTATCATTGTTTCTTTTATAAACTTATAGACGGAGCTTGAAGCCAAGCCAGCTAGCCTTCAAAATACATTTGTCATAAAAATGCAAAGTAGATCAATGCTGCTTCAGTATATCTTCGGGTTTTGTTTATGAATTAGACAATCGATCTGCAAACAGTTTAATTTCCCTAAGTGGTGGCTCTAGTAACCTCTTTAGATCACCCCTGTGTTTTACATATACTGAACATTACTTACTTGGCCAAAAACCCTAAACTGAATTGAAAATTGTGAGTAAAAACTCATTCAAAGTCTTGCACTGGTACCATTGCACCCTGCCTTTAAGGCAGACTGTATGCACCACACTTCCCGAGTACAGTAGGTGCGCTGCAAACTGAATTCATAGTGTGACAGGTGCGATGGTCAGGGAAGGTTAACTTTACCTTCAGACTTTGGTTTTTCCCCCTGTTTTCAGTCATATTCATGAGTTTTGTTGTCTTTATTTAGTGTATCTCTGTGAAAGCCCCCTACTCTTACATTATTCCGCCTCCATAGTGCGAAGAACTGTAAGTGTTTTTATGTATTGTGCGCCATTTTCAGTTCTCTTTTGCAAAAAAGTAGCATAGTCGAATTGTCGTTTATGGATTTGAAAGTGTCGTAGCTGTCATTTTCATTTTTAGAAGACAATCCCATTGTTCTTTATAGTCGATTATACATTTACTATTGCATATGATTTGAATTAGTAGTTTTTAAAGCGTCAAAATTTCGAAATCACAAAGTGTCTCTCTTACCTTCATTTCATTTTGAAAAGAAATTTGTTGAGTGTTGTCGCTTTGAAAATAATTTAGATTTTCACATAGCTTTATTATCATCATTCATACATTAAGAAGCCTGAAAACAAATACATGCATGTGCATTTGTATTTTGACTGCTTGGTTTGATTTAGGACAGTGCATTTAGCGTGTCCTCTGTGATCTTTGCAGAAAGATTCTTAACTTTCTTTCCTTAGTAGCTAGGATTTTCATTGTCGAAAGAAGAGTAAACTTTTGTTTATCATCTTAGACTACATTTTAGGAATTATATACACATCACGCAGTGAACCTGAAAGGCAAATTTTTAAGCAAGATCAACTTAAAATAAATTTAATGAATCTAACAATGCTTTGGAACCTAACGCACAACATCTAGAAGTCTAGGCTAGAGACGTATTCTAGCGTCGTAAAACCTAGTAACTATTGTTTTCATTGTTGGTTGGGTGATTCCTCCACTTTGAGATGACAAGTGCCAGTACGGACTTGTGCTCCCATGTACCGTCGAGTATATTTTGGGAGACCACAATAGGCTGCATCCTTTATCCTTAGGAAGATGTGTCTGCCGCCCTATCGATCACAATGCACTGAATACAGCATTCGGGAAGATTGACTGCCATACCATAAAAAGTTTTCTGCAGTTTTGCAATTGGTTTGGCAATCCCCTCTCCCTAGATCTCTAGAGAAGTCCATTTTTCTCCTTTTCAGACTCCTTAAAAGAAAAGGTCCTCTGAGCACTTGTCACTTCAGGCTCAATAAAATTCGAAGGCGACTAGAGTCATCTTTTGTTTTTTCTCGACTCTTTAAAATTGAAAAAACAAGTTGTGTCAAAGCGTTTAAAAGTTATTTTAATCGAAATAACATCAAAAATTCCCTCGTTGGTCTTTAGGCTGAGAAAATGGAGTCTACCAACCAAGGATTTCCGCTTGGTGGAAATCCTAGTCCATTCTCCTCTTGGGGAGATGTTGGTGCACCCCATATGGCCACTTTGTCACTTCCAGGGTTGACAATTGGTTTGCTTGTCTGGCTCTTCTCTACCTCTGTCATTCAGAATCCTGTAATTCCTGAACAGTCAAGTCAACAACTATATGACACTAGAGTTGCCTCCCAACCTTCTACTTTGTCTGATTCTCCCTCTCCTCCTTCCTCTTCGCTTGATAAAGCTGATAAAGCTAAAAATCAAGTAACTGAGAAGAAGAAGAAGCAGAAAGAGAAAAAGGAACCAAAATTGAAAGGGGGCAACCAAGCATCATCTAGTGAAAATCCTCACACTGCACCGTCGAAACCTAAATCTCCTTGTGTCATTTGCAATGGAGACCACTTTCACCGAGATTGTCCCTGCAGCCCTCGGATCTTAAGGGACTGGTCTCCTCGTTTTCACAATCTGGTGGTGTCAACCTCTGACGATCATGTTGAATGCACATCATCAACCAGTGAAAGAGAAGCACATGGATGGAAAAGGAATCCCAGATTTCCTTGTAAGTTGTGTGAAGGAAATCACGCTGTCCACCATTGTCCCTTCCTGGACGAGGCTAAAAGAGTTTTTTATGACCGTCTTGCTTCACCACTACGGCTCCCTCCTAGATATAGAAAACTCTTTCCAAGTCCACCACTAGTTGAAAATCCGGCTGGCCCATCATTATGGTTGGCTGAAGCATCTATCATTGAAAATGAACCCTCTGAATCCATACGAGATGAAAGTCAAAAGGTCGAGATGACAGTTGACCCGGTCTTGCCTTCAGAGTGTTCATCTTCGAATGATACCGTCATTGAAGAGAAAGAGAATGACACCATTCAAATCCTTTTCATCAACACAGACTCCGATGAACTTGGGGGCAGTCCACCCATTCCTTTATCGCAGGAATGAAGTTCATCAGAGTCATATTCGGCCGTCTATTCAGTCCCACCACCAAGCAACGTAGTCGTTTCCTTCAACTAGAATCTACTAGGCAAACCCCGTTTACCAGATAGTGTACCATTCAGAATCATTGTACAATCTTACAGAATGGTTATGGCTCGTACCATCATCGATGAAGGGGCTTCTATGAGTATCCTTTCCTCAACTGCTTGGAAATCGCTTGGTTCGCCATCGCTTTTGCCTGAAATGAGAAATCCGACAGGCTTCGACAAAGGAACCGGTCGACCTTTAGGGATCCTTCCAAATGTGCCCATTAATTTGAGAAGGAAAACTGTTCACATGAATGTGATGGTAGTTCAAGGACCCTTGGATTATAATTGTTACGCAGTAATTTGTCATCGTTGGTCACCGTCCTTGTTACACCCCCGCTGTCACACATTGGAGGACACATTTACGGACCTGTGACCAGTGACATAACTT
>APFE030992226.1:18436-29033 GCA_000404065.3 Pinus taeda | reverse complement strand
ATCACCACCAACAATGATATTTTGTGGATCAAAGATTGAAGAATAGTGAGACAATCTTCATTTCTTCCAGTAACAAGTATGTTCTAATAAACCCCTATGTTAATGATTTTTTTGATATTTTTAGGGTTATTCTTGCTTGCATATTTGCCTACAAACATTTTTCTTGCTTTTTTTTTTTCCATTTGCTTTGATTTTCATGCCTATGAGCAAATGAAAGGGATTTATCCATATTTGGACAACAAACTCCAGTTGATTTTTTTAACTTTCAAATGCACCCTCTTATTGTCATTTATGATTTTTTAGTAAATTCACATTGCAAATAATGTATAAAAACAATATTTTGTAAAATGAGGTGGTTATTACTTATTAATTCCTAATTTGTTTTGGTGCCCTGGGTTTGAGTTAACTCACAACAAAATTCAAATATGCCAAAAGCCTTAGACCGATTTTGGGAGTATGGGGAGCCTGATGGTGGGAAAAATTAGGCATATCTATTATGAAAATTGGGTGGGACTAGGATGACAGGAGGGGTTACACAATTGAAATACCATCTCGCTAGACTCACTAGACATGATGTTGGGATTTGTACAGTTTCTAGTCCAGAGTTATACAAAAGGATCTTGAAGCAATTCATGAAAAGATAGAAAGAAACCAGGTTGAACGTGTAGGTAGATATTTTGGGATATCTTCTTCTGATTTTGATGCTGAGGGTAGGGGGAGGAGCTCCATAGCATCACTTGCTATTGCTAGTGCGAGGGCATCATTTTTTGTTTAGCGAACAAGACATGGAACACAACCTAGAATAAAATCAATTGTTAAAAACAAGGAGAAGCAAGAAGCAGATAGAGTCATAGGGACGTGTTTTTCTTGGAGCAGCTTACCTCTTAGCATCACCAAAACCAATCCATTTTGGCAGCCAACGTGTGATGTTATTGTTGTTGTGGGCCAAGGGTACCAAAGTGCTACATATGAGGAGTTGTGGGGGCCAATTCTTCAAGCAAAAAAGCGTGATATCAACTCTAGATTGGCGAAGTTAAAAAAAAATGGGAAGTTTCTAGATGCACAGTGATGTCTCACGGTTGGACACATAGAAAGGGTAGGACCCTTCTAAATTTGTTGGTACATTTTCCTAAAGGTACCATGTTTATTGAATCAGTGGATGCATCATCACATATCAAAGATGCAACAATGATATGTGAATTGTTAGATGGGTTCATTCGGGATATTGGTGGATAGAATGTGGTGCAAGTCATAACAGACAATAAAACTAATTATGTGTCTCCCGGCAAGATGCTTATGGAGAGGCATCGTACATTGTGCTAGACTTCATGTGCAACAGATTATATCAATTTGCTTCTTGAGGATATGGGGAAACTCTCCTTCATCAAGGAGCTTGTTGATATGGCTAAGAGCGTCCCCAAGTTTATTTATAACCATGCTTTTGTTCTTAGCCTCATGAGAAAGTTCACTAGAAACAAGGAGCTGCAGCGTCCTGCGATCACACATTTTACCACAGACTTTATTACTCTTCCATCGTTGCTTCAATGCCAGTTTGATTTGAAGCAAATGTTTGTTTCTGATGATTGATGTAACTGTAGATATAACAGGAGATGGGATGAGAGATCCATTGCAAAAATGGTGTACTCTGAGACATTTTTGTAGGGAGTAGAAGCAACATGCTCAGTTAGTTAACCTATAGTAAAGCTTTTGAGATTAGTAGATGGGGAGAAGCCTGCAATGGCTTATTTGTATGAGGCCATGGATAGGGCCAAGGAGGCCATTCATTCTTATTATGCAGATAAGGGTTATACTAGCCTTGATATGAATATGATGTTATGCGATGTGATTGATAATCGGTGGATAGGGATGCTTCACCAACCAGTTCATGTAGCAGCACTCTTCCTCAATCCTACATTTTGATACAAATGCGGCTTTGATTTTGATGGTGAGGTGAATGAAGGTCTCCATTCCTATATTGATAAGATGGTACCTAATCATGAGCTTCGTAGCAAAATCAATCATGAGATGTAGTTTTATTGGGATTATGTTGGCCTATTTGGCTTTGATGATGCTCTTAGGGAGAGGACCCTCTTCATGCCACGTAAGTGACAAGTCATCACTCATTAGGAATTAGAATTTTCAATTTAGAATTTTCTTACTTATAATTCTTTTTTTTTTAAATTCAATTATGTAACTTTTATTTGAAAGTTTAATTATCTTTTAGTTTTTGAATTTTTATTTCTTTATTTTGTTGTAGATATTTGGTGGTGAATCTATGGTGCAAGGGCACCAAATTTGCAGAAATTGGCCATAATAATGTTGAGTGAAACATGTAGCTCTTCAAGATGTGAGCGCAATTGGAGTGTATTTGAGAAAATACACACAAAAAAGTGCAACATGTATAACTTTGAGCTCCAGACTTCAGTTGAGAAATTACACTTATTGTAATTTTTAATTTTTAGTTTATGACCTTCAAGTGTGAATGATCAAGAGTCAAGGCTCATTAGCTCTTTTGACACTCTTACAAGTTGTATTTTGCACACCTCAATGATTAAGTGTATCTGCATTACAATATTTGACTTTGAGTGAAGCAAATAGAAGCACCAATGTATCCAGATGTCATTTCCTTAGACAATATTGATGTATTGTCTCAATGGAGGGTGGAGTCAGAGGAGCCCATCTTGGAGGAGTCACCTTCGTGCTTAGAGCCAGATGATCCATTAGAACATGGGCAACAAGAGGAGGGGGACAAGGAGGAGGAGGAGGAGGGAATTGTGGGAGCATCAACATCAACACCATCTGCTATAAATATAGGAGAGCACAATTCCATACCTAGCACTCATTATTTGAAATTAGGTTCAAAGGCAGGGCCAAGGCCTTCTACTACTAGGGGCAGGCCTGGCAAACATCCCATCATGCTTTCCCATAAAAGGGGGAGAGGACAATTATTTCAAATAGATAGCTTCTAGTTTTATTTGTTTTGCTACATATAACACATGATGGTGAGATGTTTTTATATATGTGATGTTTTTTGCATTGGTTCTACACATTTGAGTCCTTGATTGGACAATTATCAGGGATCAATAAGATTTGGTATCGCCTTTGATGTATCATTTCCATTTGACATCATATATATCAGTGCTTTTTTCATATTTATGTGCCAATGTGTTTATTTCATGTTGTTATTGCTTTATATGTTTAAAAATCTGAAAAAAATAAAATAAAAATAAATAAATAAATAAATAAAAGATAAAAGATAAATAAATAAATATGAATATATTATGTATTTTTTATGCTTTCCAATATTTTGTTGATATTTTCGCTGATATTTCCGAGAAGATGTTTTCTGGACCCTCGTCGATATTTTGCTGATACCAATATTATCAACTCTGGATAGTACTAACCTTCATACTCATAGGAAAACCACGATGAAGACCCTAATGTTTAGGTTACTGGAAATGACCATACAAATCAATAGCCTGCCTCAAGCTTATTGAGTATATCTCATTAGGAAAATCCACCCCAAACATCAGCTATGCTTTTGTGAAAAATAGAGGTAATGCTCAAAGAGATGACTATGGTTGATTGATCATTATACCAAAACATTAACATAGCACAATATTTGGCAAGATTTTGTCAAAGAATTTATAGATACTTTAGTTAGATCACATTAGTTGAAAGCTAATGCATGCAAAGGTGGTGACCCAACTTCAAGTAGTGACAGAATTACATACAATCCACAAAATTAAAGTAATTTTATGCTCAATATAATATGAGCCCAAATGAATCAATAACACATGAGAAAGTAACAAAATTTCCAAAAGAAAACCATTTTCTATAAGCAAATGTTATTGCTAGGAACATACAAGAAAAATTCTACAACTAAGACTAAATCTTTCAAGCCATGCTTATTTCATCTACATTCCTGTTTGATTATATATATGAGTTGCAGAAAGGTATTTAGTTTTTCTATCATATCTATTCCATTAAGATCATATCAACATCTGATTTAATACTCCTAATCTTACTTATATTCATTATGTAACTTTTGAAGTTACCAATATAAAATTCCCTCATCTTGTTCCAAAAACATGTGCAACATTGAACAAATTTAAAATAGGAAACATTGAAAGTCAAGATAGTGTAAATTTGGAAAAGACTAGTTATGAATGACTAATTTAGTTGGAATAAAATTTGTATTCTCCCAATACCAAGCATGAAGGCTCTCCCAAGGGAGTTGTGTATTGACTGAGATATCCCTTTCCAATGTCTTCAATAACACGTCTTTGACTCTTCTCTAAGATATTCCCAAATGAATAACTTGAAAAGGTACCATTCTCTCAAAACATGACTCTCCTTTTCAATAGGTAGTACTCCACTCCTTGAAGGCACCAACAGGCCACACCCTTGAGTTAGAGAAAAGCTCCATGAACAAAATCTTCTTCTAACACTACAAGACAATCCTTCATTACAAGTTTTTATTTTCGTCCTTAGATGGTAGAAATAACCCATAGAAAAGAAAAATTTTATCCTCTTTAGGTGACAGATCTTGGAGAAATTGAGCCATCTTCCCTTCCTCCTTTACCTTCTTTGAAGGAATTCCTCCATTGTACTCTTTTTGGCCCTTAGCAGTATAAAAACACTTTATTTTGTAGATTACTTACATTATATATTCTTCTTATCTTTTGATATAGGAGTGGCGCTTGAGATCCCACTGCGTATTGAGGCTAATGCACTTAGGAGTTCCATTGACCTAAGTCTAACATAAAACTTGACCTTAACACACACGGCTCTACCCAATCAACAACATACACACAATTTCACAATTAATGTTGCTTCTCGTTCCTACATTTAGCATTTCCTTCATGTTATTGAATTGTGGGCACTGAAACCTCATCTCCTCAATCTTAAACCTAAAAACCCATGGGGAACGCTAATCTCCTTTCTCTCTAACAAAAGTTTCCACACGAGGTTTTATTTTATGAACCAGGACAACATTAAATTTCCATTTTCTCTGACTGCTAAATCCCATTTTCTTAGCACCATTTCCATAGTATGCATTTCTCACTAAAATCATTCCATAGTTACTAACATACAACCAATTCATCATCATATCTAATTTATTTTCCTTTGTACCTAAATTTACAAAGGTAGTATGAATTTACAAAGAACACTACTGCAAGGTGCAAGGAATGAAAAGTTAAAACTTGAGCTTCTCTTATATTGAAACTAGTTCACCAAATGAAATTAGATCTCACTTTTATGGTATTGGATATGCCTAAAATCAACTCTCTTCCTCTCTCTTCCTCTTGCAGAAGTAAAAGATGATACCTAGAACAAAGAATCTATAGAATATGGACAGAAAGGAAACTATCTAACAATATCATTGAAGTAAGAAAGTCAATCATGAAAAAGAATATTAGGGAATGCTTGCTTTGGATAATTTGAAATGAGTTAGGAATAAAAGGAAATAGGAAATAACATAAATTTACATGTTCTAACCTTACGATAAAGAGGACAAATTTAACAAAACAACCCATATTATCTTAAGGTTTCGAGGCATCTTTGCAACTAATGCCCCAGTGATTGAATGATAAGATATGTTATAGATATTATAGTATTATGTTGCGAGATCTTTGTCACCATTACAACAGTATCAACAATTTCATGGTGACACTACCCATATTTGTCAAAAAGTATTGAATCTTTCCTTCAACAACATTCAACTGCAAAAATATCATGGTAGACAAGATCATTGTTATCATCCATTCATACATAAAGGTTAGGAATGTAAAAAAAATTACTGCAAACAAAATTAAAAATACTCCAACACTTAGCCAACTACATCCTTTACAATCTTGTGCTAAAAAATTAATATATTCTTAGATTCTTTAATATTTTATAAAATTAATATTTTTTATATTGCACAATAAATATGAACTGCAATATTATGCAATTTATTCCATCAAAATCACTGACTCAAGGTAACACCCAAATTGACATAATCATGTGAATCTATTCATGAAGGTATGAAATAACCAAAATAACCGCTAACCCAAGATAACCAGAAAAATCTAATGAAATAAGCATGAAAGCACAATTACGAAAAACGATAAGAGCAACATATTACATAAAATGAACCAGAAACCTAGATCTATCTAATTCACAGATACTTACTTACTAGTCCAAGCATGGAAGTTCCAAATTCTCCCAAAAACATATGGGTATGAATGAAGCAAAAGGACCATGGTTAGCTAATACATTTTCCCAGAAGTCCATGTAGATCTCCCAATAACTTCATAAAAGATTTGAGAAAAACAATATTTAAAATGCAAAATTTATATAAATATTTTTAAAATTCCAAATTAAGATCAGCTTAGCATCCGTAGCCTGCTTATTTGGTAGGCGCACTCTCTCGAACATAACATGACTTGGCTGCTGGCCTACAACACGATACTGAATTGAATGAGTTGGAAGGGTATTGAGGATGGGAGACCATTTGCTTGCAGTTCGCTCATTCTATGCGCATTCTGATCTCCTCCTAGTATTTATATGTTTTTCATTTTTCTTTTGGTTACTATATTTTCTAATAACTCCGGTAACTTTCCAAACATTTGCTTCAAACAAAATAGTAACTTTATAAACTAATATGTGAAGAGTATTTCTTTTTTATTAAAACCCAAGAAAGAAGAATTCATATAAACCCTCTCTTCTTTTTTTATTTTGGGTAAGTGGTAACTTCAGGTAGTAAGTATTAGACGTTTTCTTGAATAGTCGTCTATTACAATACATCTCACGTCTGCATCAAAGTCGTCATATGTCGTGAGATATTACATTAGGGAATATCGCTGCACAACTCTGTAGCACATCAGCAAATGGATACAAAACATAAATATGCGAATACACAGCACGCATTCGTAGCAACTAAAAACAGCACCCACATCCTGGGAAGGAACTTAGAAACGTTGAATTAGAAACCACTTTGCAGTGTCTGTCAGTTGCATTACAGTGTTTGTATGCACGACGGAAAGCAGCTGTAGATAAAGCGATGCAGATCCTATTGTCATAGGTGACTGCAAGACATGTATACAATAATTGAGACGTGATTTTACACATAATTTGTGGCAACCAGTAAAACATGCAGCAGCTCAGGTGTAGAACGCGCCTCTAGTGTTCCCTTCTACATCAACTGCAATAAATCCACCAACGCCACTTCCTCTGGTACCACACAATAATGTTTACAAAGTAAAATAAAAGGACACACCACTAAGTTAAATGTAATACATAAAATATGTAATAAGGTGTTATTATATATTAGTTTTTATTTTTGAAAACTTTTAATTGGATGTTTACAAAGAGTTGAGAGAAATTGGTTTAAGATGGGATCTCTTTGACAAACAGAAAATATCTATCCACAAAGCAAATAAAAAATTAATGAAAATGGATTTAAATGTACCTGAACAGCTTAAATGAAGTGTGACATCCTGCTGTTCAGATACTTTCACTCCGTTTGAGAAAAGCTTCAACCTAATAAAACCAAAAGAAATAAAATGTATGATCATATAAAACAAATTTGAAATTACGTTAAAAGTTTTATAAAATTCAATAATAGAAATTTAAATAAAGAGAGTAATTTTTTCATACTTTCATGAACAAGTGACTCTTTTCAGCGAGTATGCCGGAATTAATGTAAGGTTATCAATGTGTTTAAAGCCCACTGAGATTAATATAGACTGGTATGCCATGTCTTCTAGTGGTTTGGGGTTGGGTTGGGTTGGTTCGTCCATTTATCAAGCTTCTCCTTTTAACGTAATTTCTGAGAGATACGTTAATTCAGCCATACTGGCTGAAAAGAGTCCCTTGTTCATGGAAGTATGAAAAAACTCTCTTTATTTAAATGTTCATTATTTGAATTCTACAAATCTTTTAATGTAATTTCAAATTTGTTTTATATGATGATATATTTTATTTCTTTTCGTTTTACTAGGTTGAAGCTTTTCTCAAACGAAATGAAAGAATCTGAAGAGCAGGATGTGACACTTCATTTAAGCTGTTCCGGTACATTTAAACCCATTTTTCATTATTTTTTATTTGCTTTGTGGATAGATGTTTTCTATTTCACAATTAACATATTAATGTGTTTTGTTTCACAATTAACATTCATTTTTTATTTGCTTTATGGATAGATGTTTTCTGTTTATGAACAAGAGTCCATCTTAAACCAATTTCTATCGACTCTTTATAAACATCCAAATAAAAGATTTAAAAAATAAAACTAATATATACTAACACCTTATTGCATATTTTCTGTATTACATTTAACCTTAGTGGTGTGGCCTTATATTTTACTGTGTAAACATTATTGTGTGGTCACAGAGGAAGTGGCGTTCTTGGATTTATTGCAGTTCATGTACAAGGGAACATTAGAGGCGCGTTCTACACCTGCGCTGCTGGACGTTTTAATGGTTGCCGACAAATTGGGTGTAAAATCATGTGTCAATTGTTGTACACATGCCTTGCAGTCACTTATGACAATAGAATCTGCATCGCTTTATCTACAACTGCCTTCCATCGTGCATACAAATACTGTACTGCAACTGACAGACCCTGCAAAGCGGTTTCTAATTCAATGTTTTGAACATATTGAGAAAGGGTAAGTTCCTTCCTAGGATGTGCGTGCTGTATATTCGCATGAACCTGTAAAGTCGTAATATAATTTTACAGCTTCAAATTATATGTTTGCGAATTGCACTATTTAACCAGCGTCCTCATCTCCGACTGGTAGGGCAGTACTTAAAAATATTCAATCGTATGTGTTTTAATTTCTAAAATGCTATATCATAATATTACATCTATTTTCCAAAACATTGTCTTATAATACTACATATTTATTATCTAGCTTAGCTATTTCACAACAGTCAGTTTTGTAATTTGATGGTATCCTTTGCAGCATGCTCCAAAACTAAGTGGGAATTAGCCATCCACCTCAGATTTAAAGGGAACTATGATATATGTATATGGATAGGTATAGTTTATCTTATACTATAGTGGCCAAATTCAAGTTTGAGTTTCAATTGGAATTTGATTCAGTATAGAAAAAATCAATTAAAAAAAAATAGCAACATATCTCTGGTATATCTTCAAACATATTATTTTTCCATAAATAAACACCAAAATTTGTTTCCTTTTAAAATAAACTACAAATTTTATTTTTTTTTACACAAATTTTCTTTTATGAAAGCAAATTCACACTAAAACATACAATTAATGGTACAAGATAGTATTATATATATATAGATAGATAAAAGTGAAAAAAGAAGAAGATATTATTAAATAAAATGAGATGTAGTAATGAAAATATAAAATCACTAATGTTATTAAAAAAATTTAACATTTGTCATGACCAACTCAATTGGTGATTGAAGTAATAATGTGACGTCTGTGTAAATTGAAAGACCAAAGGTTCAAATCCCCCTATTTATTTAGAGATCTCTCCATATCAAAAAAATTTAAAAATCTAACAATTTCCAAAAAATAAATAAATAAAAAAATAAAAAATCTAACAATTTCCAAGTTGTGTCCAATACCAAAAAAAAAATCTCACAATTTCTAAACTACATCCCATAACTATTTTAAAATCAGTTTTATCCCTTTGATTTCAAATAAATTTAAATAATAAAAACCATGTATTCTCTTTTGGTCCAAAATCCTCTCATGTTCAATGTACTAAATTCCTTCCTTTGTCCATCTTCCCATTTCTCATGGAAATTAACAAAATGCACCCACACAGAATATGATGGATCTATGTTGTAGCCTAGATCCATCTTAAGTCTAGATCTACCTACCAGAGGGATCAAATGATTTGATCCCTCTGGTGATTTGATCCCTCTAGTGGTTTGGTAGATCTAGACTAGATCCATCTTAATTGTGGATTTACCAAGCGACTAGAGTGATTTGATATAGATCCATCTTAATTGTGGATTTACCAAGCAATTAGACTGATTTGATCCCTCTCATTGCTTGGCAAATTTGGAGTTAAGATGGATCAAAGATTGTTTAATTTCCCCCTTTAAATAGGCTATACTCCAGGAATATATTTCTCATGGAAGTTAACAAAATGCACCCACATGCACCCACACACAATATGATCGATCTATGTTCTAGCCTAGATCCATCTTAAGTCTAGATCTAACAAGCTACCATAGGGATCAAATGATTTGATCCCTCTGGTGATTCGATCCCTCTAGTGGTTTGGTAGATGTGGAGTAGATCCATCTTAATTGTGGATTTACCAGCGACTAAGAGTGATTATCCATCTTAATTGTGGATTTACCAAGCGACTAGAGTGATTTGATATAGATCCATCTTAATTGTGGACTTACCAAGCAATTAGAGTGATTTGATCCCTCTCATTGCTTGGCAAATTTGGAGTTAAGATGGATCAAAGATGGTTTAATTTCCCCCTTTAAATAGGTTATACTCCACACGAATACCATGGGTCAATACCATGGATTCGGGTCAATACCATGGATTCTCCTACCGTGAAGTTATTTATAATTTAAAGTTATTTTTCTTTGTTATTTTTTATTTTATTTTG
>APFE030992226.1:0-17228 GCA_000404065.3 Pinus taeda | reverse complement strand
AAGTCTAGACTTATCTCTCTTGGCCCTTGATAGATTCAAATTTATGTTGGATTTAAACTAGTATATTTTTAGGGACTTTACGGAGACTACATTTTGCTGGAAAACAATAAAAATTTGGCACATTTTTGGCAAATATGAACTAAACTTTTGGAACTATGAGTTACAGCTTGAAAGTTTTGAAACTTTGGGTGCCCAAAAAGTTTTTGATGATGTTAGATCAATTTCCACAATCAAAAGCACAATTCAAACACTCACACAATTAAAATATGTAAAATTAAAAAATTAAAAACTAAAAACTTAATAAAAGTAATTGCAAAAATATTACCCAAAAATTGATCTGGCCATTAACATACACATCATCTAATGTAATATTTTAACTTTAAAGCAGATACACACCTTCTAATATAATATTTTAACTTTAAAAAATATACACATTATCTAATATCATATTTTAACTAAAATTGTTTATTATTGAAAACCGTAAATGAATTTCCGCGCTCGATGAGCCATGCGAGATGCCCACGGAGTTCATGATGAATGGCTTCGTCCAAGAAATGTGTCGCACGATCCAACTTCTTTGTTGTTAGGCATAACCAACGGTAACATAAATACTAGGGGAAATCACACCGTATCACACACCGTCCACCCTCTTTCTTGTTAGGCATAAGCAACGGTAACATATATACGAAGAGAAATCACACAAACTACAACATAGAAGAGAAATAAAAAAGAAAAAAAATGAGTGATTACATGCCCGTGCATGATTGCATGTATTAGTTCTACAATTTGGATTAGTTTATAATTAATAGTATGTTATTTTTGAAATCTAATCTCAACTAGGTAATTCTAATTTTCTCTGTGGAAAATTATTTTGGGTTGAATTTTCTGTGTGAAAAAAATGTTTTGGGTTGATTGATGATCACTTAGTGTTGAAAAAGTTACACCCACAACTTGACCTCTAGTAGTTATTGTGATAGTAAGAACTAGTTAGATTCACAATAACTCAAATTAAATAAGTGACAAGATCCAAGTCACCTTAGTTAACTACCTCCAAGTATTCTGTTGAAATAGAAATTAGAATTTTAATCTAGTTTGACCAAGGCAATGTCAAAACTAGATTTTCTTGTTTCATTTTCAACACTCCCTGTGATAAATAAATATATTATCACATGTCCCAATCCATATTCTATTGAACTCAAATTTTCCTCTAAACAAGGCCTTTGTCAAAATATTTGCATCTTGTTCCTCTATCGGAATGTACTACAACAACATGATTCTCCTTTGCAAACAATCTCTTAGATGGTGATGCCAGATATCTATATGCTTGGATCGATCATGAAATACTAGATTCCTAGAGAGTTTGATACAACTCGGATTCTCACAGTAAATAACTGTAGGATCCATCTTCTGAAAAATAACCCAAAAGGAATTGTTCTCATTCAGATAGCCTCACATGTTGCTTGACTTGCAGCCATATACTCTTCTTCTGTTGAGCTCAATGCCGTGACATATCTATACTTCTTATTGTACCAAGAAACTGTTGTGGACCCAACACTCAAAATTCTTCTTGAAGTGCTCTTCCTATTTGACGAACTCCCTCCCTAATATGCATCTCTGGAGCCTTGCAGCTTCACTCCCTCTGTCTGTCTATACCAAATACCAAACTTAGTAGTGCCTCTGAGATATTTCAACACATGTTTTGCTACCTTCCAATATAGTTTGGATGGCTCAACTATTGCTTTACTAAGCTGGTTAAATTCATAACCCATGTCTGATCGTTTATTCACCAAATGCATAAGTGAACCCACAAGCTGCTAGTAAATGGTAACCTCCACTACTTCACCTGAAATAACATCATGTTCCATCCAATTTCCATCTAGAGGAGTTTCCATGGGTGTCCAGCTTTCCATGTGGAACCTCTGAAGTATCGCATTGGAATACTTTGCCTAAGAGACAAACAATTCTCCAAATCCTTTCCATACTTCCAATCTAAGGAAGTAGTGCATGAGGCCTATGTCCTTTAGCTCGAACTTTCTTACAAGGTCCTCCTTGCAAGATATGAGTAGCTCCTCATCACCAATAAGGAATAATTCATCAACATATAAAATAATAATCAATAATTTAACTTCTACCACAATGTGGTAATGGTTTTCATCTGCTTCAGTTTTGGTGCAGCCTAAACTGATGAGATACCTATCGATGCTAGTATACCAAGCACATGGTGCTTGCTTGAGTCCATACAACATTGGCTTGAGTCTACACACATGTGACTCTCTATCAAAGGTCTAAAATCCCTATAAATGCTCAATATACACTTCCTCCTCAATAAATCCATTCAGGAATATTGTCTTCACATCCATCTAGTAGATCTTCCACCCCATCTGCACTAATAGTGCTAGAATTGACTTGATTGACAAGTACCTTGCTACTCGAGCAAATTTCTCCTCTTAGTTAATTCCCTCCACCTAAGAGAACCCATTGGCCATAAATCTGGCCGTTTGTTTCTCTATTCTCTCATATGTTTCATTCTTTACCTTGTAAATCCATCTCAAACCAATCGTTGGTTTGTTTGTTCATAAATGGACCACTTCCCAAACATTGTTTCTGACAATGGAATCATATTCGTCTACCATAGCATCAACCCATATTGGTTACTCTACATCTTCCTCGAATGATGATACCTTTGTCTCTATAATCTCATGCATCAAAGCCATGTAGCCAATGTATCGATCCAGTGACCTTCTTTGCTTGCATTGTGATGTTTGTGCTTCCACATTCTCTTTAGTATCCTACGATAATATGTCAGCTTCCCTATTCCACTTCCTTCCTTCTTTGGATGTCTTTTCTTGGGTGGATGTCTCAGCTCTCTGCTCCTTTGGTTGTGGCTACTCCAAAACTTCGTGATGTTCTTCCTTTGGAGCCAAAAGCTCATGATCAAGTTACAACTAAAGCTTTGTCTCAAGTGTTCACCTCATTGCCTTCTTTTACCTTATTCTTTCTTTCACCAGAATAAAAAAATAAAATAAAATAAAATAGTGTTATATTAGATATAACATGTTGTTTACACATATCATAGGTCACATGTCCATCCACATTCAGTTGGAATGTTCTATTGCAAAAAGAAATTACATCAAAATACCTCCGCAGTTTAACAAAGTATCCCAATACTTATATCTTAATAAAACATAAACCCTAAAAAGGTAGTTATAATCATTGTTGCACATATTCCTATTATGAAAAAACATATTGTAACTCAACATTCCATTATTTGTAGTAAAAGGGACTAATGCTCGGTGAATGGAAAATTTTCCACTATGTTGATATATGGAATTTGTATAGAATTTGTACTCTAACATATCAAAAGGTAGAAAAGGACCATCCTTAGATAACCTATTGGCAAGAAGAGAAAACATATCACCAAAATCAATTCCGGCACCTGGGAGTAACCTTTTAATACCAACCAAGATTTGTATTTCTCCACCTCTCCTTCTGCATTTGTCTTCTTCTTGAACAGGCATTTGCTGCCAATGGGTTTCCTTCCATCCGGCAACTCCACCAGATCCCAAGCCTCATTCTTTTGCAAAGATGCCATTTCATCAACCATGGCCTCTTTCCAGAGTTTGCCATCCTCTGAATCTACTACTTCCTTAACAGTTCTGGGATCATGATCAGTAATAGATAAAGAAAAATTTGAACAGAAAGCAGACAGACTATATCTTTCCAGTTGTCTTCTTTCACGAACTGATCTTCTCACACCCGGAGTTTGTGGCTCTTCATCTTCCGATTCCTCCTCTGTTGTAGAGTTTGATTCTTCCTCCTTAAGCTCAAATTTTATTTTCTCAAGCTCCTTTGGTTGGACTTCATGTTTAATAACATATTTTACCTCTCTGAACACCACATCTCAGTTGTACAACCTTCCTTGTTACTAGGTTCCAAAGCTTATAACCCTTTAAACCATCCTTATACCCAATAAAGATGCAATTTTCAGATTTACTATCCAACTTGGTTCGTTTCTCCATTGGAACATGTACATATGCATCACATCCAAATACCCTCAGATGTGAAAGAGAAGGTTTCTTACCAGTACATACCTTTTGTGGAGTCTTATCCTCCAGCATTGATGAAGGTGATCTGTTGACCACGTAATAAGTTGTCTCCATCGCCTCTGCCCAGAATTCCCATCCTAACCCAGTACCACTGAGCATGCTTCTTGCCCTTTCCATCAATGTCTTGTTCATTCTTTATGTAACTCCATTTTTCTCAGTGTCTATGGAGTAGTCTTATGTCGTGCTATACCACACTTCTTATAAAGTTCTTCAAATTCCTTACTACAAATCTCTGGCTAGTTTTACACCACAGCCTTAAATTATTTAAACCTGTCAAAGACTTCAGAATTCTTCTTAAGGATATATATCCATGTATTCCTTGAGAAGTCATCTACTAATGATACACAATACATACACTTACCGAGTGATGGAACCTTTACAGGTCCAAACACATCACTGTGCACAAGTTCTAATATTTGTTTCACCCTCTTACCACCAGAGGGGAATCTCACCCGATTCTGCTTCCCATATACACAATGTTCACAGAAATCAAACTCCAAAGAGATATTACTCATACCTTCTACCATACCTTTACCATGAAGTGGTCGAAGGCCCTTCTCTCCAATATTTCCAAGCCTCTGATGCCAGATCATGGTCTTCTCTCCAGACACCACTAGATTATCTACTCCACTTTCAAGAACCACAGAGCTGTTGCACCCATCAACAACAGTGCTACATTGCAGCTTGTACAAAGTTCCAATCCGAACTCCCCGCATGAATGCTAGTGCTCCCCTAACCATCTTGCAGGTATCCTTTTGGAACACTGTTTGTAAACCTGCATCATCTAGATTTCTTACAAAAATCAGATGTCTGGCCAATGCAAGAATATGCAAAGCACCCTGAAGTGTTCTAGCCCTTCCACCTTGCAACTTCAACTTTACTTTTCTGTGACCAACGATTCTAGCCTTCCTATCATCCCCTAAGAAGACATCACCACCATCGTATTTCCCATACTCGCAGAACCACTCTCTATGGGGAGTGAAGTGAAAGGACGCACCTGAGTTAATCAACCATGCCTCATGATCTACATGTGTACTAAAGAAGCCAAGTACAAATCCCCACCTTCATCTGAGGTGGTTTTTGCCTCTGCAGAAGGAGCATCATCAGATGCCTTTCCTTTATCACGAGCTTTAAATTTACAGTTCCTTTTCTAGTGCCCTTCCTTTCCATATTTCTAGCACACCACCTTTACAGGTTTTCCTGGAGATTTACATCTCCCGATAGATTTAGATCTCCAACTTGATGACTTGTTTTTGCTTTTGTTCTGGGACCATCCTCGTATAGACAAGGCATCACCATTCTGGCTCTGCATATTTTTCCATCTCATCTCCTCCGTCAACAAGGATGAGACTATTTCATCAAGCTACAAGGCAATTGTATTGATACCTATTGAAATAACCAGACTATCCCACGAATCTGGTAGAGAACACACCAAACTAATGCACTTATCTTCATTTGAAATTTTAATATCAATAGATAATAACTGACTTACCACAATATTAAATGCATTCAAATGCTCTGTCACTAAGTCTCCATATTTCATCGTCAAGTTATAGAGCTTTTTCCACAGGAACAATTTATTCACCACAAACTTAGATTGGTACAAAGTCCCTAACTTGTCCCACAAAGACTTCACCGTAGCTTCCCCTGATACATTTAGCAATAATGAATACGAGACACACAATTGTATTGTGCCCTTTGCCTTTTGATCCAACTTCTTCCATTCTTCATCGGACATTCCCATTGGTTTAGTACTCGGATCTATCGTGATCCACTGATCTTTATCCACCAACAGATCCTCGATCTTGAGTTTCCACAACTCAAAACTCTGACCATTAAATTTCGCGATCTCTATCTTTCCACTACTCGCCATCTTCTTTCATCACCAGAATCGATCTCATAGATCTCCCACTCAACAAGGCTTACCACATGCCCAAGCGAAACCCCTAAGCAAAAAAGGCGTCCCCTTGAAGCCAAAACATCGCTGATACCAAACATAGGTTTTAACCCCATATAGAAGTTACCTGCATATGAATTCTAAAAACACAGAAAATAAGCAATGCGAGAGCATAACACATAAAACACATATACATAGAGATTTTCACTTGGATCCCAAAACCAGGAGTACCACCTTGATTTTTCATTATGTTCCTTTCAATGTTGCAATACATATTTAAACATGCCGAAACATCCAATACCATAGACTGAAAACCATCGCATCGAAAACCATGGATCGAAAACTATCGCGGTGAAAACCATGTGTGAAAGTCATGCACAAAACCATAGGTAGGAAGGCCCAACCTAATATAGAGTCCAAAAAACAAACTTTTTTGGGGCGCTGCCCCAGACCCCATAGAGGGGGGTTACCTGCACCATTCAAACCCCCTGTCACCCCCCCTCCTCGCTATGCAATAGGCGCAACAAAGGAGGGGCTTCACCCCCCCTCTAACCCCCCGGTTAACTATGTGGGCTAGTCATGGAAAGAATATAACACAACCGAACATTAAAAACAAGGTACCAATGTTTTTAACCCAGAATGACATCTAAGATCCATTCATTAGTAGATAATACCACTTACCCACCAAATTGCATTCCTGTAATCCTACCTTATAGTCCCAAAAAACATCGAAACCAAAAATAATTTTATGATAATCCATATCAACCGTAACTACCTTCTTTTTCTACAAACGATGGAAAAACATTTTCTGTGGATTACCACATTTGGATTTAATACCTGAAGGAGATATCGAAACCTTCAAATCCACATGTATAGTTGCAAGTATAGGAGATGTTCCATATAGCTAGACTCTCGACTTGGGGCAACCATGACTCTCTGCCTCAATACTCGCATGTACCAACACATCGAGTAATGAGACGTCACTCCCTAAGTTTCCTTCAATACCAACTCACATTGTACTCATAAATGTAAATGAAAATTGTACAACCAACACCGTAAACACTATGCATTCTCACCTATATGTGCACCAAAGTAGAGAGCATTACCAAAACATACGTTATGTAGTACTGTTTAGAAAAACCTGAATATAATATGTAAACAAGGTAAATAATGTCACTTGTCAATTATAGACCCCACTCGATGTATGTCATCACCAAATCAATTCACTAGGAAACCCCTTCAAATACATTAGCCTCACCAATCACTGTTCTCCAATGTCCTTCAGAAAAATCTCATCAAGCACACAATTGGCTAAGACCTTGAATGACGACACAAACAATTAATGTATTGTCCCTCATATAATAAATGGCCATCTTGGAAAATAAATGTCCCCATAGACCAATTAATGACCCCTAGTGAGTCCTTCATGACCGAATTAAAAATTAAAATATTTTACCAACTCCACCAACCAAAATGAATACATTTATGTAGTAGTAAAGATCCTCAAAAATCACTAGAACAAACAATCTGAAACAAAAGAGGAGCAGGAATATTCACAAGAGAAAAGGTTCAGAAGAAATACCACATAAAACAACCAGCTAGTATGTCTCAGATAGACCACAGAGAATATTAGTAGGTAGCAGCTAAGATCCTCAAAAGTCCCTCAATCGACCAATCTAAAACCAAGGAAGGAGGAGGAAGATCCATAGGAGAAAAGTTTCAAAATAAATACCACATAAACAACCAGCTAGTGCATATCATATAGACCACGAAGTAGACCAATAACTACAATGGAAAACAAATTTTTATTAGTGTACCTTGAAACAAAAAAAAACTAGTACATATCCCCGATATCATCCAGAATCTGGATAAAAACCAAATCTAGCTCATATAATTATGATTTGATGTATTTCACCCAATAGCAACAGCAATTGCACCAGCAAAGGCTACATTTAATCCATCTACCTCCACACTTGTAACCAAAATTACCACCCTTGTGAATTTTGTGACTGATTCTTCCATAATCTAATCTTTTATCCTCAGGTTCTTCTTCTTGCAAAAGCTATCGTAGAGATTTTGAAGTAGGCATACTGTCTTCCAAGGGATATTTGGTACTTTTCCTCCACCATCATTCACATGAATCTAAATCCATGTTATTTATGACAGTCAAGATTTCCCGCACAACAATGTATTCATAACAACAACCACCAGATAGAAGTAGTGTTCAAAATAAATGTAACAGTAAAATAGCACATATTAAAACATAATCAATGGAGACCCTGAAACGTAGTCCAACTATATTACTACCTATCCACATTAAGGGAAAGTGCCTCCATCTCACCTCTCACCAAGCACACCCTTTTTTCAGCCTCCATCACCCTAAATCCCCTTAGTTTTTGTCTACATCCATCACTTCCTTCCTAAAGAACCCATCAACAACATAAAGAAGGACCACTAATCCTTTACCTTTACCTTCTTTACTAACTCCTCGTATAAAAGACATTAAGACAAAATTAAATTTTAATACAAAGGACTTATTTTGTCACAAAAAAATGTCTTAAAAGCCCCCTCCATGTAGTAGTGTCGAATGTAATGACAGACAATTTGTCTCTAAGGGAGAAAACATGAATTGGTGTCTGAAAAATCATGCGAGGAAAAGTTGCTGCTTTCTCGAGAGTTGGCTACTGCGACAAAACGAAGAGTGTAAACAATCATTGTCTTTATATAAGATAACGTGAATGGAAAGTGAAATACCATTGTTGGTATAGGCACGAGATAGTAATAGCCTACAAGTTGGGAGACTTAGGGTGCATAGTCATAGTCAATTTTGCAAGTGTTAGATAATATTTTCTTAAATTGATATCATTTTGCCTTAATTGTTAATTGTCTTAAATGGGTTTCGTCTTAATTTGCATTATCTTAAGTGACCATTGTCTTAAATATAAAATTTTGTCTTAAAATACTTTTGTCTCAAAATATTTTTGTCTTAAGTTTTATATTTAAAACAACTCAATTGATATTAAGTTTTAATATAAAATAACTAAAATAAAAATAACTTTTAAAAAATGTGTTAAAAGTGTAAATAACGAATAAAGCAGTTTGGATTTTCAGATAATAAATACAATTCTTTTTTAATAATTATAAACAGAAGCATCGGGTTTCCCGATTTTCTTTAGTATTTAGAAAAATGCATTAAGAACACCAACAATTTCAGTAGTTAATTTTGAATAATTAACACCTAGAACCGTGCAAAATATTTTGAGAGAATTTACCTCTATTAAACACTCGACATCGCTACTAAAGATTTATAATTTCAAAAAATAATGACACCTGAAACAAATCAAGGCATTCACATGAGAATTCGATACTAATTCTGACCATATAAATAAAGGGTTCGGATATTTTGCCACTTCTAAACCGCTTTACATTGTAGGTGAATAATCATTTTCAAAAAATGTTAATTTTAGTAATAAAATTGTTAAAATTATATATATCATTTATATATATATATATATATAATATATATATATAGTATATATAACTATAAATAATATTTATCTTAGAAAATCTCTAAAAATTAACAAATTAACAAAATTCTGCCCCAAAAATTTGTTAATTCTAAGATAACCAAACTCAAATAAGGCAAACAATAATGAACTCACATCGACAAATTAATTGACCAACATGATTGACCAACCATTTATATTCATTTGTCAATGGTTAATAGCATGTGTTTCTCCTAAGAGGTGATAGGTTCAAAACCAGAGGGGGGTAGTCAAATCGTTGAGTGGAGGTGGGTCCCTTGTCCCGCAAACAAAGGGGTCTCATACACCAATTTGGTGTCTGGCTTTACCATGAGCTTAAAAATAGATATTATTATTATTATTATTATTAATATAACTTGTGTATACAGTATGTTTTGGTTAATATTGTTAATTTATTGAATTACGTGTAAAATACTTCAACTAAACCATAGAAAAAGATTTTTCCTCTTCCCCTTATGTGTGAAAAATAAATATCAATTATAGCTTATAAATGTGATATTATTACATCTCTATGCCATTATGTATAATTATATGAACAATCAACAATAATAATTGGTTTTTTTATTTTATTTTGTATATAACTATTACAAACATTTATATTGAAAATCAATAAAAATATATCAATAACTATTCTGGTTTAAACATAGTGTCAGCTAATCAGTTGTGTATGTAAAAACTTAAGAATTTAGCTTATGTGTATTTAAAAACTTAAAAATTGAAGAGAACAATATACTTGCTTCATAATATTTCTAGTATAATAATTGTGTACAAAATCTTCTTATCCAACTTGAAATTGAAGCGCAAGGTAATCGCACCTAGAACAATCACCTAAAATAAATCTTCTAAATCGTTTTTATTCATTGAAAATGTATCTCATATACATATAATTTTAATTGGCAGATGTGTATCTGATTTAGTCCACAATAGAAGAGTTCATATAGAATTCATTATATTTTCCACAATTCAATATCTTGAAAACTTTAGTTGACATTGCTAGTTATTAAGACAATTTATAATTTACAACAAACATATGGATATATAACACACAGTGTTTATGGTGTTTGTGAGTAAGCACTACTATAAACCAAAACTTGTAATATGATGGAAAGCTATAACTTTTAGTCTATTATACCTTATTAAGATATATTTCTTTATTGTTGCAATCGAATAGATCACCATTTTCTCATAGCTCCAATATTTTGATCGAAACAGACTTTACCGGTTGATGATGATGTGACAAACACCTGCCGAAATAAGCTGACCAATATCGACAAATAAAATTTATAATGTCATGGATAATTATTAAGTGGAATGATTGTTAAAAGAAAAATCAATTTATCAATCCCAATGGTAATCACTTACAAATCCTCAGTTTTGAATGGTGAATGTTGTTTTTTCCACAAAAGATTTCATGTATGGAAGTTCATCCATGATGATACCACCAACATCACCTTTGGACAAAGCCAAACAAAGAAATCTTGAAATTTCTACTTCGTGGTGTGAGAATAAACATAGGGGAGGGCTGCCATTACGTGTGCGCCCTCCCTGCAACGTCGCAAAACCACATGTCAATCCACATGGATCCAGTATAACACATGTCCATCGTGGAGGTCCACATGTTAGGCATCGTGTCATTACATAAAATTTTGTGTCCGCGCCATTTCCTCCGTTTGTTTGGGGTCATTCCTACAATGTTGCATTTTTCCTTTGTCTTTCTGCTTGGGGCCGGTTGTTGGGCGAAGCCCCCCGCCGAGGATGGCGCAGGACAACCCCAGAACCTACGCGCTTCATCTAGTATTGAGGTTCTGATGCAAATGTTTGTTCGTGGTTTAGGGTTTGTGGACCTGCGCTTCATCTGGTATCGAGGTGCTGATGCAAATGTTTGTTCGAGGTTTAGGGTTTGTGGTTGGAACATCGCTTCTAATTCTCTTGTGGTTATCCCCCTGGATTTGTTAGTCGTTCTGGAACACCGGTTGTTTAGGGTTTTTCTGGTGGTGGTCTTATTCATAGTTTTGTTGTTTGGGGAGGAGCCGGTTGCACTTTTACCGAGCTCGAGGTGGAAGGTCTTTTCTAACACGTAATTTCTTAATTTGTTGTTTTGTGCAGGTTTTTTCGGTGTTTTTTTGTTGTCTAATGGCTTTTCCTTCTCATTGCAAGTGTGGAAAACGTTGTTTCAGGTGTGGAGAAAGTCTGGCGAGCTCCGGGGAAGGTCGGCGAGCATCCATGGCCTGTATCCGGCAGGATTTTCATCCTACAAGTAATTTCTATGTGCTTTTCAACACAGACAACTCTATTTGGATTTTTTGTAAACTTTCTATGGCAGGTTTTGAGGGTTTAGGGTTTTTGTGGATACTTTGATGTTGTTTGTGGCTTTTCATGATGGTATTTGTGAATTTTCATTGTTATCGTGCTTGACTGTCCCGTGCCATCCTTGGTGTGCCATCCTCGACCGTTTGCAGAGTTTCAATGGAAAATGAAAGATTCCTAAGAAGCATGGTTAGTATGATTTGTGAATGGCCTTGACCTTGTTCTCCTTTGTTTTTGTTTATTGGCGCAGTTTACGAATATCTATATAATAGTTATTCCAATTGAGTCATTTTTAGTCCTTTGTGTGTTGGTATGTGTTCACATAGGTGTTGAGGATGCTCACATGTGAGGTATTAGGTGGTTTTTCCATCCTCGGTCGTCCCGTGCCATCCTTGGTCGTTTGTAGAGTTCCAATGGAAAATGAAAGATTCCTAAGAAGCATGGTTAGTATGCTTTGTGAATGGCCTTGACCTTGTTCTCCTCTATTTCTGTTTCTTGTTGTAGTTTACGAATATCTACAGAATAGTTATGCCAATTAAGTCATTTTTAGTCCTCTGTGTGTTGGTCTATGTTCACATAAGTGTTGAGGATGCTCACATGTGAGGTATTAGGTGGTTTTCCATCCTCAACTGTCCCACTCCATCCTCATTGTTCCATCCTCGACGTGCCATCCTCAGCAAAGGGCTTCGCCCAACAACCATCCCCAAGCAGAAAGACAAAGGGAAAATGGAACATCGCACCAATGACCCCAAACAAGCCCTCGAAACCCTCAAAACCCTTATTGAACTCTGGTTTAGGTTCTTATTGCCATATTTAGATTTTTTCCTACTCTACTTGATAATGAGTGCTCTCAAAAACTTATTATGAAATAAACAATGTGGTCATTTGATTTCTATATTTAGCCTTTTTCCTATACCTTTGGCCATTATCTCTTGTCTATTGTTCATATCCAGTGTTGCCACTTCTGCAATGTTTATTTCATTTATTGGTCTGTAATAGTATTATGAATTATAAGATTGGTTTTCTCGTTCATCGAACAACAACAAATCATTATGTAGCTTTGCTGGCATATTCCTCTTGTTAATGAGAAATTCTCTTCTTCCCGGGAAATTTTTGGTCAAATTACAATTATTTAATTATTGGTTTTGTCTCTTGCATAGAGTCTCTACACCTTCTCGCAACTTTGAATCTACCCTATCGAATCTGAAAAATGACTGAAATAATAATCCTAACGCCCTCAGAATCCTATAACACAAATTTCATTATTTCTTTCCTTTTTATAAATAGATGTCAACTATATTTTAAAGATAATTGGGGAAGGGAAAATAACAACTAGAGATCGCATGGTGATTTGGCATCTCACTTCTTAGATGAAGGATGCCTTTGTTGGTACTAATTCTAGGCTAGCAATTACCTCTCCTCTTGGCATCAAGGACAGAGCACGGGCTCTGCCTGTCAACAGATAAAATGTGTTCAGGCTCTCTGATGTTAACAAGCCTTCAGAATTGTCTCTGTATATAAGATTTCTGTTTTTTTGTTTGTCCCCTTCTCTATTAGTTTACAGGAAAATTTTCTTCACGATGATGGGCTACCATAGTTTGGCTTCATGCCTTGGCTATCTTGATGTATAGTTCTATATATACATGATTAAATGATACGAGTTATACTTAACTGTTGCAGTTTGTAGCCACCCCAATTGAAATTTTTGTGTCCTGTTTATTTTTGGGGATGAAAAGGTCATTAAATGATGCCAATTTTACTTAACTGTCACAGTTTGTAGCAACCTCAATTGAAATTTTTTTGTCCTATTTCTTTTGGGGGTTGAGAAGATGATTAAATGATGCCCGTTTTACTCAACTATTGCAATTTGTAGCCACCTCAATTGAAATTTTTGTGTCTTGTTTTTTGTGGGGTTGAGAATAGATTTGGGTTTAGGTATGGTTATTGGTTAGAAATGCATAGGAGGATGATCAAACTTCATTTGCTTAAGGATTTAGGTTATTCTCATATTTACAGCAATTATACTGGATGTGACTCTTTGGTCATGTGGTGGTGAAGATCTAGACATGGGGTGTGTTGCTATATTAGTGATCTATGACTGGACTTGGAACCTGAATTTGAATTTGAAGGTTTTCATATTAGTGATCTAGGACCTGGAACCTGAATTTGAATTCGAAGGTTTTCATATGGAAAAAAATATAGAGATGGGGTGTTGTTATTTTAGTGATCTATGTTTGGACATGGAACTAGGATTTTGAATATTTGAATTTAAATTAGAAGGTTTTTCCTAGTCTACCTAATAATGAGTGCTCTCAAAAACTTATTATGAGATAATACTGTCTAGTCATTTGATTTTTGTATTTAGCCTTTTTCATATGCAACTTGATAATAAGTGCTCTCAATTTCTCAAGTGTCCTGTCAATGAATAAAATTATCAGTGGCTTTTTGACATTTAATAAAACTTATTATGAGGTAGATTGCCTCCTCATTTGAGACAGTTTGGTCATTTGATTTTTGTATGTAGCCATTTTCCTAAGCCTTTGTCCATTATCTCTTGTCCAGATTTGGAATGGAATGTTATTATTGAATTCCTTACGATATCAATAGACCAATGATTATTTTGTTATGAATCTTGGTTACTGCGACTGATGGGATTTTACCAAGGTCTATTTCAATGCGACATGGTCTATCAGTTATCAATAATCTTGAAGTGCTTGACTGAGATTTACCCAGACAATAGTTATCCTCCTGAAGGCTTTATCCTCTTGAATGAGCCTTCAAGGAGATGGGGATCGGTTCTAACCCGTTGACCTTGTCGACTTGGCCCGAAAGCTAACCCTAGCTATCTCACAAAGTTACTCATTGATTCCTCTTTCATTAATTTCCTTTTCCCTTTTAGCTACAACCACTGAAATAATAGTTTTCAGATCGAGTTTAATAGAAGCCATAAATAGTTTTGCTAATTTGCAGCAACTTAATTTAGTTCTAGAAACTTTATTTCGACACAACCACAGTTACACAGTTTAACCCAGCCGCTTAGAGTATAACTAATTAACCAGCAATGAAGGAAACTATTTTTCACAGAATAACTTATAGAAATAGCTTTATCCTAATTAATATTTTACAAGAAGGCATACTCCATTGAAAATTTATTTTCAACACAGAGTTAGGTTGCCATAAGAAATCACTACTAGGTTGTAAGCCAAAATGTTTTTGTGACAAGAAAAAGATACAATCTAGTGTTGTAATCCAAAAAATTTCTGTGACAAGAAATAGATACAATCTAGTGTTGTAAGCCAAAATTTTTTTGTGCCAAGAAAAAGATACAATCCATCCAAAATCCACATTATAACGTGGTTAGAACCAAAAACATATGACGCTCCTATTCATTATGGCCCTAAGAATATTGAGTGCCAAAACTCCCCAAGTTACCTTCTTGAGCCAGGTAGGTTGGCCTACTACTCAAGGGTTGATTAGGAAATGGTTGATTGTTGCCATATGATTGATTCCAATTCGCAGCTTCCTACCATGAAGGTACTGAGTACCCATATCTTACATTTGCACTACTGACCCCTGCATTAAGTGGAGGTGTGTAATGAGCATATAGAGAATTGACACCAACTCTGCTAGGAGCAAGGCAAGTGGGTTGGCCCTCAATTTGATAGTGGGGATCTTGAATGTTTATGAGATCTTGGAATAATGGTATATTATCTGCAATGGAGTCCAATGAGTTTGAAATAATCCTGGTTTCATCAGCTATTCTTGTATCATTGAAAATCCCTTATTCATTTTCAAGCATTTGTTGTGCCTTTCATTTTTTTGTTTCTTGTCTTGCCATTTGCTTTTGCTGGTCCTTAACTTGACTTGCTTTATCTCTTTCAATCCTTTCATCTGCTCGACATTGTGCTGCAACAATCCTTGCTCCCTTCTTCTCCTTGACTAGATCCTTATTTTTCTGTTTTAATTCTTACATTTCAAATTTCCTTTTTTCTGACTCAACTAACAGGCTTATATAGTCCTCTAAGGTGAGTAACTATGAGCTTCGGCCGAGACGAAGACTACCCAATGCACCTTGCTTTTTTTTCATTGATACTCTCTCTACTGGTAGCTTTAGGAACCATCCAAGTGTCTTCTCCACCCCTCCCATCTTAATGTCATTTCTTGGTACTTCCATTTCAGTATCTATTGGAACTATTTGAAATATATCATTATCTTCATTTGATGCCTCATTATGTCCTTCATCTTCTTCCATTGATCTATTTTCCACAAAAAAATGAACAATTTCACTGTTCAATTCTGCTGGTTGTGAGGGCATGTTTATGGCTTCTTCATTGGTTGTTGAGACACTATGTGCATTCATATTGATCATTGCTTCCGCTAGCCATGAAGGTGGGGTTACTTGGTTTGGCAATGTCAATTGTTCATTGTCAACTGCGTATTCAACAATATCATTAACAATATCAGCAACAGGAATTTCATGTTCTTGAGTTTGTGGAACGATCTCCATGTTACTGCGAATTTGTTCATTGTTATATTGTGTCTTATACACAGTTTCGTCATCTTCAGCATATAAGTGTCCTTGAGATAGGGAAATCATATTACGAGTTGCAACAAAATCATCTTGGTCATCTACTTCTTGCACTTCAACACCTGTTTGGGCATTCCCTTCTTCCTGACCATCCACATGAAACGCTTGGCTACAACTAGTATCATGCATAAGAGCATCATAGTTCAGTGGCCAGATTCTTGTCCTCCTAAAGCCAACCTTGATATTTGATGGTGTCAAAGCCCTTTTAAAATCTTTACTTGCAAGCTCTATTAGCTCAAACCTTTTCACCTCAACCTCTAGATTCTTTGCCATCCATGCAACGCGCTCCGACCTACAATAGTTCTTGAAAGGGCCAAACACACTAACATCAAGAGGTTGCAGTCTGTGAGTGGTATGAGAAGGCAATGCCAATAGGTCGATGCCTAAATTTTTTGCTTCCTCAATTTTTTATACAGCCATGTGGCTCCCATGGCCATCTAATATCCAAAGGTGTTTGTTATTAGGCGAGACGCCACCTGGTACCGATGTAGCAAAGTGAAAAAGCCAACTTAGAAACAGTTCTTTAGCCATTCATGCATGGGGATGTGCAGCCATGCGTGCACCTGATTCACAGTTCTGTATATATATTTTCTACTGATTTTTACCTTTGAATAGATAAAATCCTCGGATTGAAGTACCAATTGCATTGACACAACATAAAATAGTTCTCCACCTTTAGCAATATAAAAACACTTTATTCTCTATATTACTTACATTAGATCTTCTTTTTGTATTTTTACATAGGAGTGGCACTTGAGCTCTCACCATGTATTGAGGCTATAATG
>APFE030992221.1:0-12214 GCA_000404065.3 Pinus taeda | reverse complement strand
TATTGTTCAAATATAGTCGTTACTTGAAATTATGGTCTCTACATTGCTCTCTAATTAAGCCTTTGTCATCGTCTCCTTCTTCGTCTGGTCTTGATGATGTTGGTTCGAAACGCGTCAGTCAATTCTTTTTTACTTGATTATTGTTTGCTGTGTGTGGAGCTCGACCAGAGCGTTGAGGCCTGCACGGAGGCTGCGTGGAGGAGATTGGCAGCAACGTGGAGTGTGGATCTATTTTGAAAAAAAAGGGGCATGTTAAAATTGCATGGGTCTATTTTTTTGAAAGAAAAAAAAACATGTTTGCTGCTATGTAAAACACCACATCCCCTGCTTGATTTGTTGCTGAAGTTTCCTGAGAAGCATTCTATTTTAAGCTACTTTGTTGAATGTTGCGTTGCATGGATCGACCCTGTAACTGGGAATTTCTTGCTGTGTGGAGAAAGTCGAAAGACCTGTGCAACATTGGTGTGGATCTTGAGGCATTGCTGCAAAAGCAGCGTTCTACCTATGGTGGATTAAATTCATATTATGTCGTTTTTTAATTATTATTTTGGATTTTTTTATTGTTTGAGAAACTTATGTTGCAGATTGTGGAGATCTGAAAATCAATTGGGACCTGAAACTCAGTTGGAGCAGAGGGCACTAAGACCTGTGTGGCACAGAAGCCATAGTATACAAGGTTCTACAGTTGAAGAGCTTCCAAAGGGAGAATTTCCCCCCTACATGGTAACGGGGTTTTTGGAGCTCATTAGAGGACCGTGTGGAGTTGAAAAGGAATCTCGAAGCGAGATAAGCTGGACTTTAACAACATGTCTATATTTTTAGATATTTTTTTATTCTGGTGATGATGATTTTCTCATTGGGCATTTGGAAGCATTAGCATGGGTAGTATGTTCGAGTCAGAAGAAAATTCATAAAAACACTGCGGTTTTGTTGATGACCACGAGAATCAAGAGGCATAGTGTTGTGCAAGATTTTGAGACACGAGTTGATCTTCAAGAAGGTTGCAAAGAGGAACAAATTGTTGAAGATCAATGGGACGAGCCACATGAAGCTGATTGCAAAGACGTGGCAGAAGAAGACAAAGCTAGGGAGAATTTAAATTATGATGATCTCATTAATATTTTTGTGTGTGCAGATGCTACATCAATGAATGATGAAGACATCATAGCTGACTTACAGATGGTTGACACTAGAAATAGTGAGAGAGAAAATTCTCCTATCCATCCTGTCACAATCTTGAGAAGAGCGAGAATAAGAATTCAAGCTTTCCATCACTTGGGAAGAAATGAGGTGAAGAGATATCACTACCTCATGGTGAGGAAAGCAAAGATGAAGCCTCAACTCAAGATGAACAAGTATGGGCTCTACTGCAAGAAGACTAAAATGAAAACTTTGTTACCAAGTTTTTTCATGTTTTAATTGTAAGCCTGCTGGGACTAGACCAACAGGCATATGATATTTTTTTCAGTACCATTTCTCCATTAAGGGAGGGTGTTAGAATTAATGGAGAAAGTTACAGTGAGTTGTTTTAAGGATAGGATTGAGGCTCTAAGATTAGGGTTGAGATCCTACTATCTAGGGAGGGGTTGAAACCACCCTATTAGTGTAAAAGCCTATATGTACTAGGTTGTTCTCCTGATTGAATATAGTATGTGTATGAGTGTTTGTACACTCTCCAGGTACCTCACTTGGAGAGCCACTTAATTAATAGAACATCAATTTTTATCAAGTTATGGATAGGGAAACAAGGATTTGATTCCAAATATGATTTGCTGTCGGACAAGTTAGAAATAGGTGGTCATTTGTTTCCTTCGCCTGCTGACAGAGCACGCATCAGGTAGGGCCGAAGAAAGATCGATGCATTAAGTTATGCCTTGTAGGTGCCTTGTTTCGAATGACATTCCACATAAACAACTTCATTCATGGAGGCGCTTTGAGCTTCCATGGATTCCCCCATCAATCCATATGCACATGCGGTTTGTGTGCAATGTGAATAATAGGATAGCTAACCTTTGGGGAGTATGTGCCATGTTCAGCGGGGTTTCATATGAGTTCATCTGCCCCATCTTTTATACGGACATGAGATTCAGTTAGTGTTGCGATATAACCTTCCCAACCTTGCTCCCAATGTAAAATAATGCCCAAGTGATTTTCTAATAACCATGCTTGTGTAAAAGTATAGCTATTCCCTAGATCATCAATATGAGAAATCACATTTATATTCCTATTTTTGAGAAATTGTGTGAGGTCAAGAGGTAATCGAAACATGTTCCCACAACTCGACCAGGGGTCTAAGCCAATGTGAACAGATGAGCCATCGTTTATTCTCCCTGCTAGCCCATTTCTGATAGTAGGCATAATGTGTAGGATCGCTCACCAGACCATAGATATCCTAGATTGGTGCAAGGTGGGAAAACGTATCCAATCCATAAGCTGTTGAGGCCAAATATATTTGTAATAGATAACTTCTGGCCAGAGACTGTGAGAGGTGAGGATAAGCTAACCCATCTTTGCAGCAAGTGCATATGCGAAGGAGAATAAATCCTTCAGTCCCCAACCACCCCATTTCTTTGGTATAGCAATATATTTCTAGCCCACCCAAGCAAATGGTTTACCTTCCTTATAGCCATTCCAAAGGAATCTGCAGCATATCCTTTGTATCCAGGACAATATTCCTTTAGGAATCTAAGCAGGGGACATCCAATAAACAAGAGTAGCCTCAATTTATTTCAACTTAAACCGAAAAAGACTATTACTTTTTTATTTTTATTTTTTAATTTTACAAGTTTAATATATTATTGTTCAAATATAGTTGTTACTTGAAATTATAAGAATCTATTAACTTTTTTTACTTTTATTTTTATTTTACAAGTTTAATATATTATTGTTCAAATATAGTCGTGACTTGAAATTATGATCTCTGCATTGCTCTCTATTTAAGCCTTTGTCATCATCTCCTTCTTCATTTAGTCCTGAGACAATTTTTTTTTACTTGATTATTGTTTGCTACATGTGGAGCTCTAGCAGATTGTTGAGGCCTGCACGGAGGCTGCGTGGAGGAGATCGGTAACAACATGGAGCATGGATCTATTTTGAAAAAAAAAGGGGGCGTGTTAAAATTGCGTGGATCTGTTTTTTTTTAAAGAAAAAAACAGCATGTTGTTGTTGCATAAAACACCACATCCCTTGCGTGCTTTGTTGCTGAAGTTTCTCGAGAAGCATTCTATTTTCAGCTATCGTGTTGAATGTTGCACTGTGTGGATCAACCCCGTAACTAGGAATTGCTTGCTGCGTGGAGAAAGCCGGAACACATGCGTAACATTGGTGTGGATATTGAGGCATTGCGGATTGTTGTGATCTGAAAATCAATTGGGATCTGAAACTCAATTGGAGTCGAGGGCACTAAGACCTATGTGGCACAAAAGCCATAGTCTACAAGGTTCTATAGTTGAAGAGTTTCCAAAGGGAGAAGTCCCCCCGCATGGTAACAAGGTTGTTCGAGCTCGTTAGAGGATCGTGTGGAGTCGAAAAGGAATCTCGAAGCGAGATAAGCTGGACTTTAACAACATGCCTATATTTTTAAATATTTTTGATTCTAGTGATGATGATTTTCTCATGTGGGCATTTGGAAGCATTAGCATGGGTAGTATGTTCGAGTCATAAGAAATTTCAGAGAAAGAATGTGGTTCTATTGATGACCACGGGAATCAAGAGGCACAGTGTTGTGCAAGATCCTGAGACACGAGTTGATCTTTAGGAAGGGTGTAAAGAGGAACAAAGTGTTGAAGATCAATGCGACGAGCCACATGAAGCTGATTGCAACGACGTGGCAGAAGAAGACAAAGCTGGAGAGAATTTAAACTATGATGATCTCACTAATTTTTTTGTGTGTGCAGACATTACATCAATGAATGATGAAGACATCATAGCTAACTTATAGATGGTTGACACCGGAAATAGTGAGAGGGAAAATTCTCCTATCCAGCGTGTCACAATCTTGAGAAGGGCGAGAATAAGAATTCAAGCTTTCCATCACTTGGGAAGAAATGAGGTGAAGATATATCATTACTTCATGGCGAGGAAAGCAAAGATGAAGCCTCGACTCAAGATGAACAAGTATGGGCTCTGCTGCAAGAAGACTAAAACGAAAACTTTATTACCAAGTTTTTTCATGTTTTAATTGTAAGCCTAGCTGAGACTAGACCAACAGGCATATGTTATTTTTTTCAGTACCGTTTCTCCATTAAGGGGGAGTGTTAGAATTAATGGAGAAAGTTACAGTTAGTTGTTTTAAGGATAGGATTAAGACCCTAAGATTAGGTCTCAGATTCTACTATCTAGGGAGTGGTTGAAACCACCCTGTTAGTGTGAAAGCCTATATGTACTAGGTTGTTCTCTTGATTAATACAAGGTGTGTATGAGCGTTTGTACACTCTCCAGGTATCTCACCTGGAGAGCCACTTCATTAATAGAACATTAGGGTTTATCAAGTTATGGATAGGGCAGTAAGGATTTGATTCCAAATATGATTTGTTGTCGGGCAAGTTAGGAATAGGTGGTCATTTGTTTCCTCCGCATGCTGACAGAGCATGCACCAAGTAGGGCCAAAGAAAGATCGATGCATTAAGTTATGCCCTATAGGTGCCTTGTTTCAAATGACATTCCACATAAACAAATTCGTTTGTGGAGGCGCTTTGAGCTTCCATGGCTTCCCCCACCAACCCATATACACATGCAGTCTGACTGCAATGTAAATAATAGGATAGCTAACCTTCAGGGAGTATGTGCCATGGTCAATGAGGTTCTATATGAGTTCATCTGCCCCATCTTTTATACGGACATGAGATTCAGTCAGTGTTGCGATATAACCTTCCCAATCTTGCTCCCAATGTACAAGAATGCCCAAGTGCTTTGCTGATAACCATGCTTGTGTAAAAATATAGCTATTCCCTAGATCATCAACATGAGAAATCACATTTATATTCCTGTTTTTGAGAAATTGTGTGAGGTCAGGAGGTAATCGAAACATGTTCCCACAACCCAACCAGGGGTCTAAGCCAATGCGAGCATATGATCCATCGTTTATTCTCCATGCTAGCCCAGTTCTGATAGTACGCATAGTGTGTAGGATTGCTCACCAGACCATAGATATCCCAGATCACTGCAAGGTGGGAAAATGTATCTAGTCCATGAGCTGTTGAGGCCAAATATTTTTGTAATAAATAAATTATGTCCAGAGACTATGAGAGGTGATGATAAGCCAACCCATCTTTGCAGCAAGTGCATGTGCGAAGGAGCATAAATCCTTCAGTCCCCAACCACCCCATTTATTTGGTATAGCAATATGTTTCCAGCCCACCCAGGAAAATGGTTTACCTTCCTTATAGCCATTCTAAAGGAATCTGCAGCATATCCTTTGTATCCGGGATAATATTCCTTTAGGAATATAAGTGAGAGACATCCAATAAACAGGAGTAGCCTCAATTTATTTCAACTTATACTGGAAAAGAATCTATTAATTGTTTATTTTTATTTTTATCTTTTATTTTTACAAGTTTAATATATTATTGTTCAAATATAGTTGTCACTTGAAATTATAAGAATCTATTAACTTTTTTTTATTTTTATTTTTCTTCTACAAGTTTAATATATTATTTTTCAAATATAGTTGTTACTTGAAATTATGCTCTCTACATTGCTCTCTATTTAAGCCTTTGTCATCGTCTCCTTCTTCATTTGGTCCTGATGATGTTGGTTTGAAACGCGTTAGTCAATTTTTTTTTACTTTATTATTGTTTGCTGCATGTGGAGGTCGAGCAGAGTGTTGAGGTCGGCACTGAGGTTGTGTGGAGGAGATCGGTAGCAGCGTGGAGCGTGGATCTATTTTGAAAAAAAAATGGGTGTGTTAAAATTGTGTGGATCTGTTTTTGTTGAAAAAAACACATGTTTGTTGCTGCGTAAAACACCACATTGACTGCATGCTTTGTTGCTGAAGTTTCCTGAGAAGCATTATATTTTAAGCTGCTGTGTTGAATGCTATGCTACATGGATTGACCCTGTAACTGGGAATTGCTTGCTGCGTGGAGAAAGTCGAAAGACCTGTGTAACATTGGTGTGGATCTTGAGGCGTTGTTGTAAAGGCAACATTCTACCTATGGTGGATTGAATTCATCTTATGTCGTTTTTTAATTATCATTTTGGAAATTTTTATTGTTTGATAAACTTATGTTGTAGATTGTGGAGATCTGAAAATCAATTGGGATCTGAAACTCAATTAGAGCCAAGGGCACTAAGACCTGCGTGGCACAAAAGCCACAGTCTACAAGGTTCTACAGTTGAAGAGCTGCCAAAGGGAGAAGTTCCCCCCTGCGTGGTAACGGGGTTTTTGGAGCTCGTTAGAGGACTGTGTGGAGTCGAAAAGGAATCTCGAATCGAGATAAGCTGGACTTTAACAACATGTCTATATTTTTAGATATTTTTGATTCTGATGATGATGATTTTCTCATGTGGGTATTTGGAAGCATTAACATGGGTAGTATGTTCGAGTCAGAAGAAATTTCAGAAAAACAATGTGGTTCTGTTGATGACCATGAGAATCAAGAGGCACAATGTTGTACAAGATCTTGAAACATGAGTTGATCTTCAGGAAGGGTTTAAAGAGGAACAAAGTGTTGAAGATCAATGGGACGAGCCACATGAATTTGAATGCAACAACGTGGAAGAAGAAGACAGAGCTGGAGAGAATTTAAATTATGATGATCTCATTAATATTTCTATGTGTGCAGATGTTACATCAATGAATGATGAAGACATCATAGCTTATTTTTAGATGGTTGACACCGGAAATAGTGAGAGGGAAAATTCTCCTATCCAGCCTATCACAATCTTGAGAAGGGCGAGAATAAGAATTCAAGCTTTCCATCACTTGGGAAGAAATGAGGTGAAGAGATATCACTACCTCATGGTGAGGAAGCAAAGATGAAGCCTCGACTCAAGATGAACAAGTATGGGCTCTGCTGCAAGAAGACTAAAATAAAATCTTTGTTACCAAGTGTTTTCATGTTTTAATTGTAAGCCTCGCTAAGACTAGACCAGCATGCATATGTTAATTTTTTAGTACCATTTCTCCATTAAGGGGGAGCATTAGAATTAATGGAGAAAGTTACAGTTAGTTGTTTTAAGGATAGGATTGAGACTCTAAGATTAGGTATCAAATCCTACTATCTAGGGAGTGGTTGAAACCACCCTGTTAGTGTGAAAGCATATACGTACTAGTTTGTTCTCTTGATTGAATACAGTGTGTGTATGAGTGCTTGTACACTCTCTAGGTATCTCACCTAGAGAGCCACTTAATTAATAGAACATCATTTTTTATCGAGTTATGCATAGGGCAGCAAGGATTTGATTCTAAATATGATTTACTATCGGGCAAGTGAGGAATAGGTGGTCATTTGTTTCCTCTGCCTGCACACAGAGCACGCACCAGGTAGGGCCGAAGAAATATCGATGCATTAAGTTATGCCTTGTAGGTGTCTTCTTTGAAATGGCATTCCACATAAACAAATTCGTTTGTGGAGGCGCTTTGAGCTTCCATAGCTTCCCCCACCAATCCATAAGCACATGCAGTCTGTGTGCAATGTGAATAAAAGGATAGCTAACCTTCGGAGATTATGTGCCATATTCAGCGGGGTTCCATATGAGTTCATCTGCCCAATCTTTTATACAGCCATGAGATTCATTTAGTTTTGCGATATAACCTTCCCAATCTTACTGCCAATGTACAAGAATACCCAAGTGCTTTGCTGATAACCATGCTTGTGTAAAAATATAGCTATTCCCCGGATCATCAACATGAGAAATCACATTATATTCTTATTTTTGAGAAATTGTGTGAGGTCAGGAGGTAATCGAAACACGTTCCCACAACCCGATCATGGGTCTAAGCCAATGCGAATAGATGATCCATCATTGGTTCTCCATGCTAGCCCATTTCTGATAGTAGGCATAGTGTGTAGGATCGCTCACTAGACCATAGATATCGCAGATCGCTGCAAGGTGGGAAAACGTATCCAGTCCATGAGCTGTTGAGGCCAGATATATTTGTAATAGATAACTTCTGTCCAGAGACTGTGAGAGGTGAGGATAAACCAACCCATCTTTGTAGCAAGTGCATGTGCAAAGGAGCATAAATCCTTTAGTCCCCAACCACCCCATTTCTTTGCTATAGCAATATGTTTCCATCCCACCCAGGGAAATGGTTTACATCCTATCTATGATAATGGATGTTTCCTCCATCTCTACATATCTTGTGACCTGCAAATGTTTCTGATTATAATTATGGTTAGACTCACAAAATATGCACTTGAAAATCATAAATTATGTTGATGTTTCTTTTCTAGATTGATCAATAATTAAATTCATTGCCCATTGAACGACATTGAGTTCACATTTGGGTACATTTTCATTTATGGGTGATCTTCCAGTTAGGAGGTCTAAAAAAACCACACCGAAACTATATACTTCACTTTTCTCTGTCAACCTAAGAGTGCAAACGTACCTGCACTGTAGATTGTCTTGAAAATGTTAAGTTATTCAAGTACACTAGAAAAAATGAAACAAACTTTACTCTTAATAATTAGTGTAATTCCACATTGAGAGTAATAAGAAATGTTATATATGTTGTTTACAATAGATCAAGGTATTGTAGTGTTTCTTTCACTATAGTGCAGGTAACATGAGAAGCCTCCCCACAAGTTATAAACCTTGAAAGACATAAGTCGGTGAATTTTCCATTCATATTGTTGTCTAAAATGATGTTGGTTTTCATGATATCTCTATGAATTATCTTTGGGGTGCAACCCATATGAAGGTATTCCAATCCTTCGAACACAAATTGCTGATTAGATGAGAAATAAGGTAATCAATAGATACAAAAATATATTTTCATTAAATACTTTACGAAAAGTGTTACCCTGTGTTACATTTAAAACTATTTTGAGCCTGGCTTCCTAGTTTAGTTTAGAAGTAGGATCTAGAAAATTAAAAACCAAAAGAGTTTCCATTACTTGGTAATTTTAGCATGTTATATGCACGCTTCATTCAAACATGCCTCTATGAAATATATTTACAATAAAGGCGGTCTCATAGGGACCCTCCATGCACGTGCTGATAGACAAGCATAAGCTCTCTTGATTCAATAAAGTAACCAAGAAAAGTCACCAAGTTCTTATGATGGACTATAGAACGAAGATTAAACTATTCAAGAAGTGAATTCACTGGTATGAAATTTTAATTCCAGTAATTTTAATTATTACTTATGAGTGTAGCCAAAACATTATTAGATTAGGGCAGTCTAAGAGATCAGCTAGAGAGCAGTTGGGTAATTGTGTTCAGTGACCTAAAGGAGTAGGTCCATTTATAGAGGTAGAAATGTGTTACTACAGAGAGAGAGCCAAAGGATGGGGAAAATGTGTTCAAGGTATGACCAAGAAGAGTTATGAGGGAATGATACATCAACTAGATGGTCAATGCATCTTTTTCATAGTAGATTGGTTGTTAAAGGACTGAAACAAAACCCTAGTTGTATATTCTTGTATCAGTGGATTTATGAGGGCCATTATCCCTGGTACGAGTTCCCTAGATAGTTGTATTACAGTTTTTTAATATAAGGAATTTGGGTTATTGAAAATTATAAAAAATTGTCGATATTGTGCACGTGTTGATTTACTATCTTTTATATTCCGTTGTGCAAAGTAGTTTGTTATGGTATTTGGATTCGTATGCTAAAGATTCTAAGACCATAACCTAGATTCCAGTACCATGGAAAAACAACATAAACATGCGGTCAAAAATACAACTCATTTGTTCCCATATAGGATCATGTTGAATGCAGTTACAAGTGTAATAACTTTTGTCACAAAGAATGTGATTGTAGAAGCATCTTAATAAGGCCTCCCAAGCAAAAAAAGCAAGAAGAATGCACAAAGGTTTGGAAAATAAAGCAATAAAAATGAGAAGAATGTGGATTTGTCCTATATGCTCTAAACCAAGGAAGTCAGTGGTATATTTATAATGGGTATTTAAAACATATGACAAGAGATAAGAGAAAAATTCTCTCTCTAAAGGAAGACTAAGGAGGATGCGTCACTTTTGGAAATAATGCACTAGAAAAAATAATGTGAAAATGAACAGCTAGCCTTAAGAATGGAAATGTTAAAGTTGAAAATGTTCTATATGTTGATGGTTTTAAAAATAATATTTTATGTTAGTAAAATGCATGATCGATAATATGGTCTCACATTTCATTCTAAAGGATGTTAATTAAGGAATGTTTGATCATGTAGATTGGTGGAAAATGTAGTTATGACTTGAAGCAATGTATATGTCTTTTATGAGGTTAAAGAAAAAAGTTGTATAAGGAAAGTGGAGGAAAGTTGGTTATGGCATAGAAGGATAGATCATATTAATTTTGACCATCTCGTAAAACTTAACTAAAAAAGGAAATATAAGAACATCCAAATATTTGAAAGCCAGGTGATACTATTTGTAAGTTTTGTCAACATGGGAAGTTGACTAGAGTCCACTTCAAGACAAAAGAGAACTCATCAACAAGGAAATTGGAATGTTTTCATATATATCTCTTTCGGCCTACAAGAACACAAACATTAATGGGTGAGAGATACTTTATTCTTCTAATTGATGACTATACACTATTGACATGGATTTCTCTCCTTAAAGATAAATATAAAGCATTTGACATGTTGAAAATATTCAAATCCTGGGTTGACAATGAACTTGATCTAAAGATGAAGTGCTTGAGATTTGACAGAGGAAGAGAATTCTCTTCTGGTGAATTCAACGAATTTTGTGAGAAACATAAAACTAGAAGATATTTAGCAAATACTTCTAAGTATAATGGTGTTGTTGAAAGAGAGCATAATTATGTAAGAAATGGAAAGATTTATGGTTAATGAAGAAAAAAGTGTAAACACCTTTTGGGGAGAAGTAGTTCGTATAGCAGTTGAAATCCTAAATAGATCTCAAATGAGAGTAAATAGAAATAAGATTCCTTTTGAATTATGGAAATGTAGATCTACTTTAGTCAAGCATTTCAAATTATTTGGAAGAAAATGTTACATTAAGATAAATGAAGATAAATTAGGGAAGTTTGATTCTATAGCAAATGAAGGAATATTTCTTAGTTAATCATATAGAAGCAAGGGATACAAATGTTACAATAAAAGACTACACAAGATAATTGAAAGCATTCTTGTATGAATAAATGAAATATTGGAGCAAAAAAGAAAATCCACTAGTAAATGAAGATTAAAATGATATGATCAAAAGAGAGCATTAAAAGGAATAATAAAAATAAGAATCAAAAGAACAAGAGGATGAGAAGGTAGAACTTCAACGTGTAAAGACTCCATCTAGATATGTTCAAAAACATCGTCATGAAAATCAAATATTCATAAATAAAGATTTAGAGGTTCAAATTAGAAGGAGATTAAAAAACACATCAAATCATGCAAACTTTTCCTTATCTAAAATAGAACCCAATAATTTTGGAGAAGCCAATGAAGAAGAGCTTTGGATCAATGCTATGGAGGAAGAGTTAAATCAGATTAAAAAAAGTGAGACATGGGAATTTGTTCCTAAAGAAAAAGATAAAAATGAAATCATCATCAAGTGGGTCTTCCTGAAGAACTTGAATGTGGATGGACATGTAATGAGGTATAAGGCTAGATTGGATTGCAAAGGGTGTGTACAAGTGGAAGGTGTTGATTTTGAGGGAACATTTTCTCTAATTTCCAAACTTGTATCAATACAAATGTTCTTGGAATTTGCATGTTTTTGAAAGTTCAATGTCTATCAAGTGCATGATAAGTTAACTTTCCTGAATAGATATTTATATGAAAAAGTGTATGTTGGACAACTAGAGGGATTTCAACTAATAGAAAATAAAGACTGTATATGTAGATTGAAGAAATTTCTTTCTTGACTAAAGTGTGCTATCAGGGTCTAGTACTCAAGACTTAATATTTATTGCAAGGATTTAGAGGGTGAGAAATAGATAGCAAAATTTACAGTAACGTATAATGAAAAAAAATCGATCATCACTGTCTATGTGGATGACATCATATTTGGAAGTGATGTCGACACAATGAATCAAAGGTTTGCAATAGAAATGCAAAAATAGTTTAAAGTATCCATG